>JAAMPI010000877.1:0-23822 GCA_013054445.1 Cudoniella acicularis | reverse complement strand
TTCGCAATAATTGCTATATATTCCCCAGAGATATATATTTTGACATCTGGATTTAAGGAGTATTGCTCTAATGAGCCAGTGTGAGAAAGAAAGATAATAAAGCCAGTCGCATTTCAAGTGATCCAGCCTTTGTGGCTTTTCGCCCCTTGGCGGTCGACGGATAATTACATATCCAGCCATTCGATTGGAAGTTTGGACCGAGTTGGTTAGTGCTTCGTAGGGTGCTGACATGACAGCCAACATCTGGTGGCTCAAGGCCTCCATTGTTATGTATCTACGGCCCCTATTTAAAGATTATATATTTTTCATACCCTCAAGGAGTCTCGAGGCAGATTTGCCATAACTTCAGCTTCTCCAAACCCATGCAATTGTGCCTGAAGTCTAGAAGTCTGCAACGTCAGCACCCAGCGAACTAATTCTCATTTTTGATTATATACAATTATTCTACGAGAATTTCATATTCCCAAAAACCTCATTACAACAATGGCTACCGCCCCCTCCCCCACCACCACTATCACCAAACCCACAATCCTCATAATCCAAGGCTCTTTCCACACCCCCCTCGCTTACTCCTCCCTAAAAGACACCCTCACCTCACTCGGCCACCCCGTCGTCCACCCAATTCTCCCATCCTGCAGCAACACCTCCTCTCCTAAATTCCCAGAAACCACTTTGGCCGACGACGCCAACACCATCCACCTCACCCTCAAAAACCTAATCGAAAACCTCCACCAACCTATCGTGGTAGCAATGCACTCCTACGGCGGCCTCGTCGGCAGCAACGCCATCCCGCCGTCCCTCACTTTTTCCCACCGGAAATCCCTCGGTCTACCAGGCGGGGTAATCCACTTATTCTTCTTCAGCGCTTTCCTTATGCCAGCTGGGAAATCAATCTTGCAAGCGTTTGGAGAGGGACCAAATAGTGATGTGCATGCTGATGAACGAATGTACTTCCGCGACGGTGCAAAAACTCTGTATAATGATCTAGAAGAAGAGGAAGCGAAATTGTGGGAGGGGAGATTGGTGCCTTGTAGTTGGAGGGTGCAGGAGACGGTGTTGACGGGGGAGGCGTGGAGGGATGTAAAGAGTACTTATTTGGTTTGTGAGGGCGACAAAGCAGCCCCAGTCTCCTATCAAGAAAGCTTTGCGGCCCTGGCGGGGAGTAAGGTGATTAGGTGTAGCGCGGGGCATTGTCCGATGTTGAGTCAGACGCAGATGTTGGCGGAGAGTATTTCGGAGGCGGCGATGGAGGCTATAAAAGACCTTGAAGAGAGTGGGAAGTGAGTGTTGTCATTGGTGCCCAATTGACAATGTCCAAGCTTTCTAAGCAGGGAATGACGTAGGTGCCTTTGGGTTGCGTTGCGAGAGTAGCGAGGTGGTGATGAGAGGGATATTTCAGTGAGAGGTTGGAACGGAGTAGAGATCAATATCGACGAATTTGACAAACGGTGACAAGAGTTGAAGTAAAGAGGGCTCTGACGAATAGCTGAATAGCAAGTTCTTCAAATTTGAATTCGTGAACAATATATAGGTATGTTACGAGGCAAAATATAATAAAAAGTCATAGAAATCATTGCATCTTCTAGTAAAGCAGCATTTAGAGGCACTCTCTTAATCTCTTTCTGTGTAAGACACGGAGAATTTTATTTTATTTTGAATGATTTAGATTGCAGAAACACATTATATTATATCAAGACTAGGAAGTTAAACCGATGTATATTCGCCCCATAGAGTTAATGGCCCGGATCTTTTCTCCATGATGACGTATCGGGATACAGAGGGTATCCAGCTAGTAACAGGTGGGCGGCATAAATCGTGAAAAGGGCCATCTCATATTGAGGGGCTTTTAGAGTAGCACTAGAGCGTCAAAGAAACGATTCCCGGTTCTGTTGTTGTAGTATGAATTAGTGTTGCATATATCCCAGTGAATAACTTGCAGCTGACAGTGGGGAAGCTGATTGTTCGTGAAATTGCCGAGTCCATCTGCCCAGACATGAGAGATGGCGGTATAATCCACTTCCACGCTCATTTTAGTGACCGCAATTCTAACGTTCCCTTCGAAATTCATTGTGCTTCGTATCAAAGGTACTTCATCCTGCTGTATGAAAGTTGCGAGCTCTACTTCAACAACTTCAACCTCTTCGCACACAACGCAGTGATCCGTATGACGAGTACGTTATGATATTTGATCTACATCAAAACATCTGCAACTAATCTGGCTGCAGTGAGAATGGCCCTCATCCACCGAACTCATCCCGTTGGGCAAAGACATGAGGTGATAAAATTTGGAAGAGCTATGATCCAACCGGTATGCAAGGCTCCCACATTTCCCTATGTGTAGAAGACTCTGTTGGATCCCTGTTGTGTATTTTGGAAAGAGCGACTCTGACCGGAGACTGACATGTGCGCCGAGAGTATCCACCAAAACGTTGATGCTGAAAAGAATCATATAGGGCTTCGAGGCCCATAAAGTAGTTGACTTGTATTCCTCGTAAACTTTGATGAGAGGTATAACTTCCCGTAAAAGAATATGCCTAGTTCTAGCGAGAGCCTCCGTCAACACAGGAATCGAAATATCGGAGAGATTGTGATCCACCTCGCCGCCACAGCTCCCCTTAGTATTGCGAAGAAGGCGCGGTAGTACGGAAGTGTCAATAACCTCCTCGCCCTGTGTAGAGAAATCGTGAGCAATACAAGCCACGGGAGAAATTCCAACCGAAGCAAGCAAGCCAAAAAAGAGCCAAGCTTGAGCTCTTTTTGCGAGCTAGGCAAGTGATTCCGATGGATTCAATTCCCAGCCTTGTCGCTGGGGAAAACCTGCAAATTCGTCGCTGCTGCAAAGACTTTTCACGCGTAGACGAATGGCACCTTGACTGGACTCACGCTCGATTTGGAGTACCATGGAAGATGATTCATGGTGAAATTCGTTGAGGTTGTCGCAGGATTTCGATGATGAAGAAGAGAATCGATCGCGAGACAGTGAGACTGGGATTTCATTTCGTCTGTAAAGGATGTGACGGCCACGTCGTTCTGGGCAAGGCTTCAAGGGGGCTGCGTCAAATCATAGCGAGCCAAGTTGAGCCCACAGCAACAATGACGATGCATTGTTGTGATGAACAGAGGTCGTTTTACTTGGGAAAGCCGTCGTCCGAACTGAAGTTCTAAGGATGTGGCTTCATGGTAGTCCCCTTCGGAAAATTCCCTATGTGCTGGAATAAAGAGTAGAAAATCATATCCCCATCGCCCACTGTGAAGCAGCTTCAAACCAGTAAGGCGAGATGACCCCATTGTTAGTATATTCTCATTATCTTTAACTCTTTCGAAAAATTCTACCAAGGCACAGCCCTCGGTCCCACCTCCCCCCTCCACTGCCCATTAACCCTCACTCCATCCCTCGCACTCTCCATCTCCATCTTCCCTCTTTCCCCAACCTTCCCCCTCGCCCTCCTCCAAACCCACCTCCAAACACTCCACGCAATACCGACCCCCAAACTCGCCAGTATCGTCGGCGGCGCAATCATGAAGCCCACACCACTCCCCATAACTCCAGCTCCAAGAGCCGCAACCACCGTCCCTGCAATCGCATACCGCGCATACCTTACCACGCGCCAGAATATAAAAACCCCGAGAAAGTGGAGAGAGCGAAGGAGTGCGCGTGTGCGTGTGCGTAGACGGGTGGGCTTGGGAGTGGAAGGAGAGGAGGGCGAGAGGAGGTAGTGGATGTTTTGGCGGAGGGAGGTGAGGGCGTGGGTGGGGTTGATGTTTGCGCGGGTCTCTACTGCCGTGGTGCCGGTTGGTTCAGCAAGATTCGAAAAGGATGCTTGGGGGCCTCTGGGCGGTGACATTTTTGTGTGCTGACAGGAATGAGTGGTGCAGTGAGGTGATTGGGATTTGGCCAGTTGTTCGAGAATTTTAGAAGATGGTGGTTTCGAAACTCTTGGACGTTGGCCGAAATCTGGCTATGTCATTGCAGATTAGTACTGGTGGTGTTATTGCATCAATCTCGTCGTCCGGCCGAAGGCTTGTGTCGGCTAAGATGTTCGCCATGGAATAGTAGAGCAACAGTAGCTGGTAACCGATTTTCGAGATTGCACCCAGTTGAACCTAAAAATTGACTCTAGACGCTTGGTACGTATTGAACCACGCCACCTCTCCTGTGAACCGAGCTGAGGGCCAGCGTAGCGTGGAATATGGACGGCTCTTCCAAGCTTGCTCGGATAACCAACGCGTCCCAGAATGGCGACCCAAAGGGGCCCTGAAACTTCACGGCGGTCCGGCATTGAAACTACTCCAGACAGCCATGCTCATCCTGACTCTCTGGAGCGACGGTACCAAGTAGGATTTGCTGCTTAGGGCCGGAATGAACAAAATCGAGCGGCATCTAGTTTTTACCTTCACCTCCGCCTTGTCTATATGCCCGGGATTGTGAAGCCCAGATGGCTGATCGCGTCTTGCACTGGCCATTCTTTCCTTGTACCAGATTTTATGTGTATGGATATGCAAGGCAACAAATGTAGTGTCCTTACTTTGTATGTGCAGTTTTGTGTTGTTAGATATCGATGTAACCTCAGTTATGTGACTTGAAAGAGTTGAAACCGTAGCTGAAGTGAAGTATGTAGCATTTGCTTAATAATCTTTGACTAATATTAAACCAAGTCACAGGGTTATACATCACGTGATATTAACGTAAAGCGAGAAAGGGGGATCTACCCAAGTGATTATCTCGGATTTTTAGTTCTTGATATGTCACTTATAAGGAACTAAGTGTCTAATTCTAATTGTCTAATCCACTGATTTCATTATGGTGATGGTCAGATTATGATCCCTGCAAGCTTGTACACCATTCTACTCTACTTGGTTTGCTCTCCAGGCGGAGAAGGATCAATAGAGGATATTGGTCGGCCTATCCATACTCTAGAAACACGACCCAATTCCCCGTAATAAACCTCTAGCTTCGAGTTCCAGTATTGTCTGTAGAGCCCACCCGAGCCTGGCGAAGCATTTTTGGTTCTACAAGGCCGAGCTGTCCTGTGATGAGGTTAGCTGACAACCCGTCTATTACATCGAATCCGGTGCTGTCGAGGTTTATTATGTCGTCAGGTAGCAGTACTTGGCGCTTGCGGATCGAGTTCAGCATGTCTAACTGTTCGGCTGTCAAGACTGTCTCGACCTCGCTGATGGCCTGGCTGTATTCCTCGTCCGTCATATCTCCTGGGTCGCTCATAGTAAGCGAGCGCATATTCTCTAGAAGCGCCTCCTTTCCAGGTGCGTTTCTGGATGCAAGTGCGCCCATGCAGAAATTGAGCGTCCGCATCACTTCGGCGTGCGAAAGATTGCCGCTCACGTCAACGGAGCCTTGGATGACTGTAGGGGGAGGAAACCTGTTATTAGCACGAAGTTCTAGATCTAAATTGGAGGTATTATTAGGGTATAGGCTGCTTACCAGGTCTGAAATGATGGAAAGCCCTATCGAAGGATTTCTCGTCGTACTCTGCAATGACGGGCTCATCCTTCTCCATAATTTGTTTCAATGCGCTCGAAACTACGAGAAGGAAGCGCGAGTAGGATTCCGCTACATTCTTTGAGTGCCAGGTAGCAGCAGCAATCTCAGAGACCTGGCCTTTAATAGACGCACAGATAGTCGTCGCCGCTGAGAGACCGGCATTTAGCGCTGAGTGGAAACCGGACGAGAAAAACGGGTCGACAAAACAGCCAGCATCACCAGCGATTCGTACGTACGGGCTCGCATAAGCCGCTGCGTTGTAGGACCAGTCCGAAGCTGACTTCACTTCGCTGACAAGTTTTGCCTCTGCAAGGAGGGAAAGTATTTCAGGAGTGTTGCTGAGGGTGTCGAGATATATTGCCTTGCTGTCGAGCCCACTCTGACGCTTCTTTTGCGTAAGCACTTTCTGGCTCCTGACCACCCCAACAGACCACTGACCGTTGTGCAACGGTATAAACCACGCCCAGCCACTGGCATCACTTAGGCACTCGAAGTACGGGTATCCCTCGCGCTCTGTACCTTTACCGTACATGCCGCCATTGGTCCAGTATCCCCAATTCGCAACGTTCTGAAGCTCTCCGCCCGTGTTCATCTTGCGGTTCTTCAAGTACTTAGTGCTCATCAACCCCTGACGGCCACTAGCATCCACGAGGTAGTCGAAGTTCACGACTCCCGAAATGCCGTCCTTGTTTGTCCAAGTGGCCGATTTGGCACGGCCAGGGTCGGGAATCTCACAGTCAGGATCAGTGCTACGAGGAAGACCGGACGGGATGAAATCTACCGAGTTCACCTTAAAACCGTCGAAGATATGGGCGCCGCTTTCACCAGCATGACGGAACAGGAGCTCGTCGGCTTCAGAGCGGACGACATTGTAAGCATATCCATTCGGGCCTCCAGCAGCCACAAAGTCAGTGTCTATTGCTTTGGTCAGCAGCATTACACTTTCAGGTCAAAGGGAACAAACACCCAGCTGGCTTATCGCTGAGCTTAAACATGGCACCCCTCTTGGATATCACATGTCAGTTTTCTAGTTTAAAGTGCTTCGCTCTTCCACATTACCTTGACTATAAAACCGTGAGCGTCGAACTTATCATCACAGCCGATAAAACGCATGTAATGTCGTATAGAAGGCAGCATACTCTCGCCGACATGGTAGCTATATTGAAATGAGAGATGTGTCATTGGATTTTACAACTTTGCAAGTGGTTACTAACCGAGGGAATTTCTCGGCTTCAAGGAGGACGGTATCGATTCCCTCGCGAGCCAGAGCAGATGCACAGTACGAGCCTGCGGGACCACCACCAATGACGAGAACGGTGCACGCTTTGGGATATTTGACTGCCATTTTCTGGCTGCTTTGATAACTTGATGAAAGTCAGTAGAATGTTGAAGTATTCTGGCACAGAAAACATCCAGGATGAGTATTACAAATGACAAACGATTATATATAGAATATATGTGTCCTTAGATCTGTCTCTAATTATATTCTGAATATTTCCTTCGATACAGAGTGCAGCGTGGCTAGAGTGAGGTTTGTTGTGGACGGAGAGGATGGTTGATTCGGGAATGCAAGCTGAGGGCACTTAAAGTGCTCATGCTGCTTAATCCAAGCTAACTTAATTAGGCAGGACATGACAGCTCAAAATATGCTGCAAGGGAAGAAGTATTGAAAGAAATTTGGTTGGCATCTCCGTGACGATCCACCCTTAGCCTTGCCCGCTTTCGTCACATACATTTCAGTGTCTGCACCTCCCTTGATAATATTGCTCCCCCCCCGGAGCCCCCTCAACTTCGACTCCTCCCTATCCAGCCTCGGTCTCATGCGGTGTTGCGTCGCCTGCCAAGAAGGGCAGTCATGCAGGCACACAAAAGGATGTGCGCATTCGTTGCACAGGCCTAGCATACTTGGACAACCATTCAAATTCAACTGATAAAATGCAGGGATATGCAGACATCGTTCTAATTATTTGGATAGTTGAGGATATCCAACAGCATATCTACAGCGAATCTACTGCTGAAATAAGGCACTGCGCGACTTGCGTCCCAACCTTCTCTTACTTCGTAAGTTCGAGCATAGTTCGCAGTGGACTGTTAGAAGTGTCTTTCATATTCTGTAGGTATAGCGTTATTGAAACTAAAGACGCTCTTTGGATCCCATATCTTTTTTAGGGCAATAAGACGTGGCACTTTCTCCGCCCCGTACTTTTGCTCGAGGGTCTCATCACCATGTGCAGAGTTTATATACGTGGCCAGGTCAGGGTACCCGGACGTGGCGACTATATCACTGCGCAACTGAAGAGCCAGCGAGTTTGTTACATCTTTCAGGGTAGTGTTTCCAGGGTCCAAAATAAATTCGATGTCACTGTGTTCCCTTATTTTAGTTTACCCTCTCAAAGAAAAGTTTCCTGTTATTAGGGTAATACGTACTGTAAAGCTATTGTGTCTCTCCAGGGATACGCAGTAGCATCATCTGGCGTAGCAAGCATGGCTTGGTTGGGAAATAAGTCGATCTGAACTAAACTCTCGCGACCATCCGGGTTCTGCTCATAGAAGACGGATAGCTTGTCGAAGACCATCTTGTACGTGTCACCTGAGATTTTCCGCCCGTTGACGTCGTATACACTGTGCTCGGCCCCGTTCAAACAGTTAAATGCGTCAGCGCCGCCGGCTACTCCCTCTATCACCTTGTTCCACGGAAAAGTTTGGACACCTGTAACTATGGGGTTGAGGGCAAAAATGGGGGCAAAAGCCTTCAGGCCTTCGTCTTCTGGGCCAAGGTAGGCCCAGGTAGCTGAAATTTGGGGCTTTGAAAGTTAGACTTTGCATTGTTCAGACAAAAAGAATTGGAGATAATGTGAAGGGGAAACTCACTACATCAGCAGTAGCATTATAGCTCATAATTGAGGTTATGGACAGCAGTTTGGGTAGATTCCCATTGTTGTAAGTGTCTAGAAGATCGAAATAAGGGCCAATCCGGTCGGCAGTAATGATAAAGTCGGCGGTTAGAATTTGACCGCCGTTGACTTGTCTTTGCAGTTGATAGGTAGCGGAGATGACAATTCCAAAGTTGGCTCCGGCGCCACGGAAAGCCCAGAACAAATCCGGGTTGGAGGTATTTGATACTTCAACCACGAGACCAGATGCTGTAACGACACGCAGGGAGAGCAAGGCGTCGATAATCAACCCGTGAACACCACCCCAAGGTCCAACACCTCCCCCTAATGTCACACCAACCATACCAGGGCATGAACAAGTGCCCGTCTCTACAAACAAGTCAGTTTACCATGCCAAAGTTTGCTTGGGAAAAGAAACTTCAATATTGTTATACAACTCGAATACTCACGGATTTCAAAGCCTGCTTCAAACACGGGGTCGTAAATATCACGGAATCGGACCGCTCCACCAATGGTCATAGCAGCAGCGGATTTATCGATGCTTACTGTGTTGAATTGACTAAGGTCAATAGCTAGGCCATCGCGAAGTGCTTCCAGTGTTGTCGTGTAGCCGTGGCGGCCACCCGTAGCAAGAAAGGGGATTGAATGACGTGTTGCAAGTTTAACCTAAGTGTATGAATTTCAGCACAGTCAAATTCTCAGTCAACCGAGTCTGTGTAGTCTACATACAGCTTTAACCACGTCTCTCTCTGTAGCTGGGCTTATAGCTGCAGAAAACGTTGGAGGGTCAAAGACGGACCATCGTTCCGTGCTAGCATTAAAGCATTCGGAGCCGGGATATGATACGGTTGTATTGGCAGACCACTTGGCGTTGGCGAAAATGGCATAGATATCACTCCTGCCAATAATGAGGCTAGCATAGGCCCCTCTCGCAAGGCAGAATGATGCTGTAGTGGAGACGATAACGTGGCTAGAGAACCACATGATAAATCGACGATAATTGAAAAACGCGAGTCCCTTCCAGAATCGACACAGCTGGGTGGGTGGTGAGACAGGTTGATTAGGACATGGGAGAGAGGGCATGACCCAAGCTTTATCGGCATACAGATTGGACCTGCGTTGTTCTTTCAAGCTGCAATCAGCTAGGGCAAGACGGCATATCCCTGACAGCCGCCTAGGGGACTTTCATTTTGTGGCACATAGCATGGAGTAGCCTGATCTAAAAATATAAATTACATAGAGAGATTTTATTGCATCAGTGGTGTGTAAGTCAATGAGCTCCTAGTTGGTGCTCTGCATCCTGCATATTAGTGGCACAGACAGCGGAATACCAATGGTCCGCCAGTCAGACACGGCATACTCGAAATTTATTTAAATTTTCGATAAATGCGAGACTATTTAATCAGAAGAAACGGAAGAGAGAAAAAGTGGCTTTAAAGCGAGAGTATCATACCCAGCAAAGAGAACTGTAAAAAGTATAATTAAATATCAGGTAATTCTAGACCTTTACGGACCCGTACTAATAAAATCCTAGACCATCACCTCTTCTGTGGTTGTTCATGTACGACCTTCCAGCTGCACTCGAAGTCACATTCGTAATTTACCACTACATTTTAAACGCAATACACAACGCCTCACCCTCGATTTAGTTTTCTTGCCTGCCGATTCCGGCGACAAAGTTAATTTAAATCATGGATGCACTTCCTTTTCGCGTTATCATCGTGGGCGCCGGTCCAACAGGTCTGGCATTGGGTAATATGCTGATAGCGGCGAACATCGATTTTGTTATTCTAGAGCGGCACAAGAGTGTTATTACAGAATCTGGAGCCTGTATCATGCTGTGGCCGCACGCTACACGCATTCTCGACCAGCTAGGCTTATTGAAAAAGGGCTCTCATCCACAACATATACCCCTTCATAGCAAGATCGCTATCGACCATCGAGGTAGTCAAATCAGCAATGACCCTACTTTCCAGTGGATTGAAGAGAAGTAAGTTCACTCCGGTCATAAATACAGTTCCAATTTGATATTGCGTTGGCTCACGTGAAGGAACCCAGTCATGGATACGCTCCAATGCACTTAATACGACCACACTTAACGAGTTTGTTATATGATGGCTTTGAGAAGCACAGAGGGAAGATTAAGACTTCTGTGTACATCTATGATATTGAAATGAATGAGACGGGAGTGCGGGTAAAACTACAAGATGGCAGTGTCGAAAATGGGTCTATAGTTATCGGTTGCGATGGTGTACACAGCCAGACAAGAAACATCAGTAAGTGCAGTGTGATATAGATTTTTCTCACTATTTGGGGGCCATGATTAATATTCCAGATTCTCCGTTGAGTTCAATGTGCACCCATAAAGACTTTCTTTCCAGATATCTGTTTGAGATTACATTTGATAAGTCACTAAAAACCGGGTTCACAGTGCAGAAGTACGCAAATATGGCTGGAATTGCGATTGACGAAGAACCAAAAGTAGCTACCTATCAATGCCTGTATGGATCGGCCGCCTCGATCCCTGGGATAACAAAAAGTGTATTCTGGGAGTCTCACGGACCCGGCGTGGCCACCCAATTCGCAAACTTGGGTGACCGTTCCCATTTCAGTCTTCTGAAGCGATTAAAAGAGCCAATTTCAGAGCATCATGTGTTCAGCACGGAGGAGACGACTAATTTCTTCAAGGAGATAGGCGAGACTTTAATCACTTCCTCTTTGAAGGCAAAAGACTTGCAGCAGCATTGTACTTGGACACGCCTTGCCTATCAGCCTGAAGGTTCGTTAAAACGATGGTATCATAATCGTATTGTGCTCTGTGGAGAGTCAACTACTCAGATGACATCAATCGCTGGAATGGGATTCAATACAGCCCTTCAATCTGCTGTAGTGCTGGCTAACAAGCTTCACAAGACACTGCAATCCAACTCACAACCAGATATGAATGTGTTGACAGGGGTCTTTAAAGAGTACCAAGAGATCCGCCAAATAGAGACACAGATTGCTAGTAAGCTTTCGGCCAGCTATGTTCGTGCGGTTACATGGAGTTCCTGGTTAGAGTGGTTTTTCATCGAGTACTTGGCACCTTGGGTATTTGGAGAGAAGAAAATGATGCAAAAGGTGGGGATCGATGTAATAGCAAAGGGCAGGAGACTTGACTTCATCGCTCACGAGGATAACTCTGGCAAGATACCTTGGGAGAACTGCTAAATCTTCCGTCCATCCCAATATTACCTGAAAGGCGACTCCGTATTACATAGTGAACTAGAAATACTTCATAATTTATAAAAGGTAGCAGTGATACATTGACTAGCTAAAAATCACCGACGACGACGATCATGGGCTTTAGTTATTCTCGTTTTCTTATTTTGAAGAAGGGGTAATAAAAAAAAGGCATCTAATCAACAGATCTCAACGTCAGGTGATTGCCGAGACATAAAGAATTTACTAGATTAGAAGGCTTGAAGAGGGCGATAGCTTTGACCCCCAAAACTTGGAATGGGAGTCTGGCTCAAAGGCAGCACAGATAGATGTCAGTCGATAGATGTACCACTGCATCACACATCACCCAATTACAATCATGCACAACCACATTAGTCGTGGAATGAAACATTTTGTTGACACTTGTACAATTCCTTGCAAAGTTGCGGGGTTATGGCACCCTCCCTAGTGATGATCAAGCTAAGATCTGCATTTTGCATTATCGAATTGCTTGCTGAGCCTCACAGTTCCAGTATGCCGGAAGAAGTTCTTCGTTCACGCGTTTAAATTGTATTACTGTAAGTCAGATCGGCCCTTTGGCCTAGATGGTGTCATTGGGAACGCACCCGATTGGTACGCAAGAAATCCATCCCGTGTTCTTCATATGCAAGTCATTGCGCCCCATCTCCTAACTTGCAAGGCCCCCTCGTGTGCAAATCGCTGTGCCCTGCCACCTCGGAATCCAACCCGCTCCTGCGATATGGTGCACCTAACCAAGGGCATGCAGTGCGACACTCTTATGAACGTGGTATTATATTTAATCGCGGGTTATACCACTGTATGACATAGTGAGCTGACTGCGCTGCCCCCTGGGGTCCACCCACCACCACACCACCTAGAGTATGGAGACGGTGTGGTTAGTGGGAAGCAGAAGAAGGTAGTTCAAAGGGATGGAGGGGTGGTAAGCATACTTACTCTTACTAAAATCGAGGGTATTATTATCAGAGAACATTAATACGATTTTTTGGGGGGGATTTTAGTAAACTAAATTCAATATAAAATCTTTAGTAATCCTACAAATATTGTAATTAAATATTATGTTAACTAACGTGTTAGTTCAAAATAATACAAAATGAGATGATTTCTATTTTTATATACAATTGCCAGAGGCGCTGTCAGTACCATCAGAATCCTTCCAGTTTGAAGGGGAACCTTGATACGTAAACACCTAGAGTATCCCCAATAGTGTTAAAGCTATGCTTATGCCTTTGTGAGTTCTACCGGTAAACGTCAATTTCAACTTCATCAATACCGTGATAGTGAACAACAACCGCGATTCGAACAATAACAATGGATTTTAGTTCCCTGCCGCCTGCAAAACAGGCTGCGATCTTAAATGGCCCAGCCTTGGCTCCGCCGCCAGGCGTCGTTCCAAATCTCGAACACCCACCCAACAATGACCTCGCAATTCATATTCCTTTTGCCGTATTTTTGGCCTTGGTGACTATTGCAGTCTTTGGGCGAATGTATATACGATTCATCCACTTGAAGCAACCATTTATTGGAGACTGTAAGCCTTTTACTCGTCGTAAGGATGATGAAGTTTCTTATACTAATGACCCTTCTCAGACCTCGTGCTCTTGGGATATGTGCGTCATTTCTCTCCAGTATATCCACATCAGAGTAGTTGTTAACGGCCTCCCGACAGGCCTTTTTCCTAACAGAGTATGCCTTGGTCTATCGCATGACCATCGTCCCTGGCAGTTTCGTGCATCAATGGAACGTGCGCATGAGAGACCTTACAGAGTATCTCCATGTAAGTATGCTTAATAGAGCTCGATTTTCTATTTCTTGTTGAATGACCTCCCTAAAAACCAATTTTCCAAGCCGTCTAATAACGAACAGATCATATTTATCTCGTCCGTCATCTATAACTTCACCATTCTGCCAGTAAAAGTAGCAGTTTTGTTGGAGTGGCTTCGCATATTTTCTCCAACCGGCACTCGCAATCTGGTTTTTTGGGCAAGCCACTTTTTGATATGGGCAAACGTCATATTCTACATGTCCACCGTTATTGCTCTCAACGTCTCCTGTACACCGTACGAGTTTATCTGGAATAAGTTGATACCTGGGAACTGCAAAGCTGTGGACTATAAGCTCACCGACCTCAGCGTGTCGGTTTTTAACTTCACCTCGGACGTACTGATTCTACTGATTCCGCAGCATGCCATCTGGAAGCTGCAAATGCTGTCCAGAAAGAAGATTGGAGTTTCGCTCGTCTTCGCCATCGGCCTGTTCGCATGTGGTGCAGCGCTTGCCAGACTTGTGGAAACGGTCAAACATCAGGAGTCGATGGACTTCACCTACACTTTTACGTCCGTGCAGCTGTGCAGCGGTGTTGAGATGACCTGTGCGTTTCTCGTCATATGCGTGCCCAGTTTCCCCAAGGCCTTCCAGGCCATGAAAGAATCCAAGTTAAAGAGCTTCTGGACATCGAGAAGCTCCCAGAAGCATCTACGGTCCACGTCCGGTAAAAACAGCGGTGAGGGTTCGTGGCCGCGCTCGCACTCACAAAAATTCTCGAAACTGCGGCCGACCAATGGACAAGACAGTTCGATTGATGGGCATCAGCTCTCTTCCATTTCCAAGCTGAAGCATAACGAGTCAGCCGAGCAGTCGCTGCACCCGTACGATATTGGGCAGGCCGAACGGGGTATTGTTCAGACTACGGATTTTGAAGTCACCGAGGGCTCCCAACACTCGTCAAACGCATTGAAAGACCCATACGATCATCATGAACAATGGAACTAGAAGGTTCCATCCATCACTGAAAATTGTATGGAATACATGGTTATGTTTGTGTGCAATGGGTCTGTATAAATAGATTATTGGGGGAATGTATCTTGGCTGGCCAGATTTCAGGAGATGGAAAGGGGGGGAGACACGGAGTGTATTTAGTGTGGCCGGGAAATCATTGTGCTTCTATTGTAGGATTGTTCCCTGAATGTACTACCGTTACTGTGTCCCAGCCATATCTATGTTCCGGCGATCCTCTCCTAGTCGCGACAATTCTTGGATTTTGGCGCATTCGGATGATTTAGGTTGCCCCAAATACTACGAAGAAGAACTTGTGCAAGTCGCAGCACGCAAAATGGAACCACTTTGTGTTTCTCGTGTACGCTAGGGGGGAGATACTCGCCAAAGCTTGTTTGCTTTCGGGAGCGGAAACGATTGCTGGGAAGGCTGCAGAGGGCTGCGGAAAGCACCGGCGGGGAGAGAGTTCTATAGGGGATTTAGGGAATAAGTATCTGTAATGCCCTACAATGGATACCCTACGATATCACAATTGAAGACTTCTAGTGACCTAGTCGCTGTGCTATACGTAGGTATAGGACCTGGTCAGCGTTGCTCCCTCTGAATGTGAGGACTTGTGCGTTCAAGTCCCTTATTTACTCACTGTAGGTTCAGGGACTATCTTGCTATTAGCGCTGGAAATTTAAGGTTTTACAGGGCCTTTAATAAGCCAGATCGCAGGGTGTTATTATTATTTTTCACGCTATTATTAAAGAAAAATATTCGAATATTATTGAAAACAAAATAATTATAATAGTTCTGTTAGAAACTGAAAATTAAATATAACATTAGTGCTTATTGTAAACCCGATTCCTGTCTTTCTTCATGCTGAGCAGTGATGACCAATGCAGCGACGTTGTGTAACGTCGGACCTCGCTCGGGTTGTAGTTTAAATGCAGTGACCACCAACGAACCTTCTATGTAACAACTTCCCACGAGCAGACCAATGGGAAACTGAATCAGAAATCGCCCAGAACGGGACGCCTCTGAGAAGGTCAACTCGGAGAAGATCGCTTCCGAGAAGAGGAAAATTTCACTTTCCCATTTCATTGCTTCACCCGGCCGTCACAAGCTCGTCGCTCATCATGGAGGGAAGTCCTGACACCCCAAACACCCGATCCACCATGATACTCTATTATGCTGTATCGATCTTTGCATCTTATGTAAGCAAATGACCTGGTTGTGTGTTCAATCCGATAAGCTTACTATTGACGTAGCTTCTGCTCTGGGCGACCTACCAAGTTTTCCTCCACCCTCTAAGCAAATATCCAGGACCCTTGGTAGCTAAGCTGTCAGACATTTACAGCGGGTTTTACACATACAAAAAACGCCTCCATTTGACGACCTGGAATAACCAGCGCAAATATGGTGAGCTCTGAAGCTCAGACGAAGCACACCTTAACCTCAAGCATGGTGTCGCTGAAACTGACTGTCTACAACAGGTCCCGTCGTAAGACAAGGCCCGAACAAGCTTGTGTTCAGCTCTATCACCGCTCTGCGAGGCAAGTACCTAAAGTTGATATCTTCCGCTGTCTCTCCCTCCCGCTAATTCCAGAGAGAAAACAGACATTTATAAAAATGATCGAACCACAAAGCCGAAGGCCTATATGGCTCTGGGGCCAGGACTCAAGACATACAATGTCTTCAGTGCCCGTGATAGGCATTTACACCGAGGCAGACGACAGCTGATCGGGCAAGTTATTTCGGAGCGATCTATGCGTGTATTCGAGCCTACCATGATAGACCAGGTCAACATATTTGCACGAAACCTACTGCTCTCGTCTCAAAGCTCGACTCCCGTTAACATAACTGAGCACACAAGACGACTTGGACTCAATATTGCGGGCCTCCTCGGATTCGGCTACGATCTGCGCCTGCAGACGGACGATGAAAACCGATTCATGCACACCGTGCTAGATGTCGGGACGTTTTACAGCAACGTCTTCCTCCATTACCCCTCAGGGAGATTCCTCTGGCTTGCGTTCGTAATAGCGTCACCGTTACGCAAACTACGCAACAAGTACCTAGCTCTTATGGAGACAATGATTACTTCCCGCACAGCCCAGCCAAAAGACGCAAAACACGACCTCTATTCCTTCGTCGCGGATGCACTAGGTGCCGAATCTAGCGATCTCCGACAGAGTGATCTCTGGGCTGAGGCGAATCTTTTCCTCCCAGCAGGTCAGTAGCCCATTTCTGTTCACCTCTCTCTGTACTCGCTAACGTTCAATAAAGCCGGAGACACCGTCAAAACAGCACTGAGCGCCACCTTCTTCTATCTATCCCGAAACCAGCACGCCTACCGGACCCTCGCTCACGAGATCCGCTCCACCTTCACCACCAGCAGCGAGATCCGCGGTACCGGCGTAGCAGCCTGCGCCTACCTCCGAGCCTGCATCGACGAGGCCATGCGCCTCTCCCCTCCCTCCCCGGGCATCCTATGGCGAGACTTAGCCCCCGACGACGACAACACCCAGCCTTTCATCGTCGACGGCCATGTCATCCCTCCCGGCACCGTCGTCGGCGTCAACACATACTCCGTGCACCACAACGAGCACTACTTCCCCGATCCCTTCGCCTACCGCCCAGAACGCTGGCTCCCCTCCGAAAACGACTTCTCGCCCGAGCAAAAGAAAGTCATGCGTGATGCTCTTGCACCGTTCTCCATTGGTCCAAGGGGATGCGCTGGCAAAGCGATGGCGTATTTAGAGAGTAGTTTGGTGCTGGCGAAGACGTTGTGGTTTTTTGATTTTGAGGTGGCGGAGGGGGAGTTGGGGAAGGTTGGGGCGGGAAAGGTGGGACTGGGAGAGGGGAGGGAGCGGAGGGGGGAGTTTCAGTTGGAGGATACTTTCGGGTCGATTCATGATGGTCCGTACTTAACTTTTAGGACGCGGGGTGAGTTCTGGAAGGAGCTTTGAGAAAGTGGAAGTGGGGTGTTTGGCGAAGAATAGGTTGGCGTTTTAGGAACTGCTTAGGAATTCGATCAGTCTGCAATATGCATTGCTATAACTGTTATGCGAGCATTTTAATGAAGGGAATTCCTCACTTTACTCAAGACATGAAACTCTGCTTTTGTTTTCCGAGAATATCAATGCTAATTACTATTACGGGTATCACTAGCTATAGGTAACCCTCCATATTCATCTTCTCTCAATTGCCTTCATCCAGCTCCCGCACAATGTCCTCAGCTCGTGCAAAAGACAGTTCGGCCATCGTCTCTTCCCAGAGAAGCTTCGTAACCCGACCACTCTCGTCCTTATAGACAAACGGCGCTTGACTTCACGACACCCCAATTAGCAAAGTTAACTTGCGCAATGAAGAGAGAACCACTCACGCCTGTATCTTGCACTCCTGTAGAAACTGCCCATGTGCATCGGCGCTCTGGACAGCTCCGTCGGTAACTGCGCGCGCTCCAACAGCAACTGGGCGGCCAAGGATGCGCTTGATGCCATTCACGATCATCTGTCCGATATGTAGTCCAGGGATAGTTCCCAGAGCGGTGCTATGGCACCAACCTGGGGTGGGCATCGTTATGATAGCAACCGAAGCCGGAACGCGTTTCGTTAACTCGATCACGAATAGTTGGCCGAGTAGCTTGGACGTGGAATAGCGATCGGGGTTGTTGAAGGTCTCAGGCTTGTCAAAGGCAGGGAGTAAAGGCGTGCTATCCTTCTCCTTGAACTTGGCCCAGAACGCCATCTCTGATTGTACCCATACCAGATGGCCCGGCTCGTTGGCCTTGGCTTTGGCCTTGAGAATGGGAAGAAGCAGGATGGTGAGTAAAGCCGTCGACAAGAAGTTCACCTGGATAGTGTCCTCGTGGCCAGTGGATGAGGTGGTTGCATGCGTCTGCTTCATAATTCCAGCGTTGAGAACTGCGATGTCCAGGCGCTCCAGCGTCTTCGCGCGCTCTGCGAAAGCGGTAATCGAGTCGTAAGACAACATGTCCAGGTTCCATACCTCGATAGTGACATTTTTGAGATCACGACCTGGTGACAGGTTTGTGCTGGCCTTTTGGCCTTTGGACTCATCTCGCACGGCGATGATGAGCTTACTCAGTCCGAGATCTAGAAGCTGACGGGCAGTTTCGAGACCAATCCCCGTGTTGGCTCCAGTAACGATGGCGGTTTTTCCGTTGAGATTGACATCGTGTGGCAGAGTGGGAGTCAAGAACAGTTGACGGTAGAAGAATCGACGTATGCTTGCGTTCTTCTCAGCTTCGGCCTTCAGTGTGGTGTCGGAGACTAGGGCGGCCATGTTGACCAAACAGGATATGGTAAGTGGAGAAAGTTCGGGAGCGGGAACAGGTATCCCTCACGAGACTTTAAAATCTTGGATCTTTATGGCGTTCTCGTTGCTTCCTGAGCTTCAACGGAAGCAAAGGGGCTCAAGAGGGTGGGGGCACAAACGGTCACTCAGCTTGAAGGCAGATCAGGCAGATCAGGCAGCAGGCAGGCATGCAGGCATGCAGATCATGCAGATCATGCAGATCATGCAGCAGGCAGGCTCACTAGTTCTGTGTAACAATATCAGGGGTAAGTGGATGATCCGGGTGATGAGGAATCGACGATGCATGGGCGGCGCCTTCCGCATTTCAAAATCGCATTCAATATATGCATATGCATGTGAATCGAGGATGCTCAAAAGATACAATACCTCGTATATAAAGTGTAAATTGCCCTGATCTTTTCTTTTCTCCATGTCCGTCGTATGCATACGAGTTGGTCATCGCAGCAGCGTCATGGATATCAGCGGATATGCTCTTGTGATCGGTGGAGGTGAGTTTTAGCTTTCCCGGTGCAACTCAACACCAACAGGAGCATACTGACCATCTTATCCAAGGAAATGGAATTGGCAGGGCCGCCGCATCAGCCTTCGCCAAATATGGTGCACTCGGAATCACCGTAGCGGATCTGCAGCTAGAGGATGCGCAGAATGTCGCCAGAGAGTGCAAGGCAGTCGCTGCCAACCCCAACTTTTGCGTCGAGGCACGATATGTGGACGTTACATCGGAAACGTCAGTTCATGATGCTACAGCATATGCAATGCAGGTCTTTGGGCGCATAGACTACTGCGTGAACTCTGCGGGAGTGAGCTATTCCCACCCCCCCATCAATCATTGAGAACGCCATGGCATAGCGGCGGTGCTAACATTGAGTCCTCTCTCTTCTCTGTCAAGCTGGGCGTTAAAAATGCACTCGAGATCTCAGATGCTCATGTCGACGAGTTCGAGCGCATGCTCAGCACCAATGTAACTGGCACTTTCCTCGTCACAAAGCTGGTTTCGGCCATCATGAGGTCTCAAGAGGCTCGACTCAACGACCCAGCCGCACCGGAACGCGGCATAACCCGAGGCACAATTGTCAACTTAGGATCAGCATCATCCTTTGCATCTTCGCCAGGGATGGCTCAGTATACAACATCCAAGTTTGCAGTGCTGGGTTTAACTAAGAACTCAGGTAATTACTGATCCGTTAACTCACATGATGCAGGTAGCTACTCGCTGACATGCTATTCTCAGCGCTTGATAATGCAGTTCATGGTATTCGCGTCAACTGTGTTTGTCCATCTTGGGTGGATACTCCGATGGTTAGGCAGGCGGTCGATAATGTACCGGGCCTTGGAGAGCACATTAAGTTGGCTGTTCCAATGCGGCGTATAGCAACACCGGAAGAGGTAGCAGATGCGGTAATCTTTATGTCGAGTTCCAAGTCGAGTTATGTGACTGGCTGCGGTTTTATCATTGATGGTGGGACCACTCTTACAAGCCATGTGTAGCGATATATCAGTTCCTAGTGCAGATATCTATACGAGGCATTGTTCTGAATGAGTTAAGGCTAAGCGAATGTTGCGACAGGGAACCACTACTGTTTAGGTGAGAGTCTCGAAATGGCGCCGATGGAAGTCTAATACCGTATAACCCACTCAGACTCTCCTGCAGTCAGATAATTCCTGGTCGCACAGAGTTCCTCGTATGGATAGCGTCTAGACATCTAGATAAAAGCATTCTATTAATATCTGATGTCACAGCACAGCACAGTAAATGGCAATCACTGTTTGGCAAGTTGCTAAATTAGGAAGGTAACCCTTCACCTTGAGGACCTGACAATGTCCGCGCCTCACAGTTTCGGCGGGCCGTTCTCGCGATGTTATGTGACTAGTCTGTTCGTGGTCACTTTGGGAGTTACACCAGTTTGACTGCCGCTGCATTGCATCCATGTTACAATTCCTATAGCAGATACATCACATCACACCACTCTCTTTTTTTCTCTTTTTCCTCATGAAAAATCAGGCATCAGATTCAAGATATTTTGTGCCTTATCTTAAGCGTGCATCTTAGCGGCGTCTCACATCTGCTTTGTACTCACTAGATGCATTCACATGGACTCAAGTCCCCGCTCTGATAGTTCAACTTGTGCATGGTTCAGGGATTGTGTATGTCGTTATATAAATTACAGGGTGGTATACTCTACGAAATATTACATCAAATTATATCATATTCCCGAATTTGCTCTCGCTCTGAATGCAACACATCTAGTACCACAATAACACTTTTCCTACTATCCAAACATGTATCAATACTGGTTCGCATCATCTGAGACTACCCAGCTAGCGAATTTGCTTAACTCGTGAGCAAAATGGTAACTACATTAAAAGAAGGCGAGCTCAACGAACACGGGCTCCCCCACAACCCTCGAGGCATCGGCTACATCTCACAGGGGTTTCCAGCCCCAGGCCTCCGACGAACAGTGCGAAACATCACCGGCCACGATCCCGACGGTAAAGCAGTCTTCCTGAGCACCGACTGTGGTGAGCACCACACCATCATGGGCGAGGAGCAGGCCCTATCCAACATACTATACTCAACCCACTCGACACCCGTAGAAATCAATGGCGATGTCGACATCAAGTATGCCAAAGAAAATCTGGTTCGTATATACCATACTGGCCCATAAATACCACAACACTAGTTTCACGAAGCTAATATACAAGAGATAGCCCCCACTGCACTACCAACACGGCACCGTGCTCCGCCAGATCGACTTCGCGCCCAACGAGCTAACGCCCATGCACCGCGCCCTTTCCATCGACTACGGCGTCGTACTAGAAGGTGAGTTCGAGCTCATCCTCGAATCGGGCGAGAAACGTATCATGCGCCAGGGCGACGTCACTATTCAGCGGGCCACGGCCCACCAGTGGAGGAACTTAACGGGTGGAGGAACGCTGCCTGGGCGCATGTTGTGGTTCTTGCTGGGAGTTAAGGATGTGGTTGTTAATGGGGCGAAGTTGGAGGGGTACCTGGGCCCGTTGCAGGTTTATTATGAGGAGCAGGAGAGGCAGGCGAGGGAGGAGGAGGGAAAAGAAGGGGAAGGGCAATAGTTCTCATCATTCGAGAAGTGGTAGTACAACAATGACGGGTGGTGTTTTTGTAAACAGTTAGCATTCCTAGGAGACATTCATCTATCACAGTAAACGTGTTCTTCACCGACAACTCATGTAAAGTATTTCGGTACTCAAGTGGTGTGATCGAATAATATTCGATCATAATGCTCATCTACAGCTTCCTACCCCTTCCTAAGTAATCGGTGGGTCCTTTTCAATTTATCAAACTTAAACCAACCCCACAGAATCCGGTCCTAGAATGTCGTCAATGATCACTTCAGCATGAAAGATGATAAGTTGCGTACCCATATTGTACGAGGTGCAAGCGCATCCAAGAGCCGGACGAAAAGACTAGCACTGCCATACCAGAACCAAGCTCTCGGCGCCGATTTCAGACTCTCAGAGACGACATTTTGTGCATACACAAAGCGGTCAGTAGTAACTAGACAATCGAAAAAGTCAACCAAAGTAGATCGGAGTCGAGGATAGCTTACCCGGCACCCTCTGAACGTGTTGCGTGAACTCCGTTGCTAGTGGTGAAAAATACGAATCTGTGAAATATTTCAGTTCCAAGAAATTATGTAGAATGAATAAACTCTGTCTTCACTTTCAGGCAATGTCCTTTCTTTGTCTGTCTTGAGGAAGTTGGTACCGACTTCACCCGAGATGATCTGGAAAAGCTTTTCGTTAATATATGAGTAGTTCTCAATATGGGTCGCGCATAGGGAGTGAGAGGCATACTGTAAGAACTTTAACACTAAAAAGCCGAATCAGTTAAATCATCACCACAATTTGCCATCACACGAAACAGACAAAACAACTTACTCAAATGGAGCCATCTCGACACGTAGCGTGCTCGACCAGTGATGAAGCGCTGCCTTGCTGGCATTATAAGAAGCTGTCTTTGCACATCATTACACTTTCTTTCCACATGCCCAGTAAAAAAACTCACATCCATAAACATACGGAATAACGCCGCCGATAGAGCCTATATTCACGATTGTAGCGCCAGATTCTATCAGTACGTCGTGGAAGTGATGCACCATCCGCATTGGCCCGAATATATTCACATCGAACATCTTCTGCACCTCGCTAACATCCGTGTCGATAGCTGTCATCGTGTAGCATATTCCCCTGCCAAACCATAAGTCTATTTCCCAACAACACTAGAGCTATACTAACGCATTATTCACAAGCACATCAAGCCGACCTCCCGTAAGCTGAATAACACTTTCCTTCAACGCAAGAATTGATTCTTTCTTGGTAACATCCAGCGGAAACGATACAATTCCAGCTTCGGATAGGTGCTGGCTGGATTCGGTAGGCAGGACAGTGGCGATTGGGGAGATGTTGCGGTGGGCGTACTCGAGAGCTAACGCTTCACCGATACCACCTTGCCCACACCTGGGAGAAAAATCAGCAATGTCGTGGGTCGTGGGTCGTGGGCAGGACAGTACCCAGTGATCAGGGCGAATTTAGTTCCTCTCTGAGCCATGAGCTGCCGGTTCGAATGCTAGATAGTATACTTGAGGATTGAAGAACAATAGATTGTAATGCTGAAATCTTTGGTAATCAGTGTATCGCGGGGTAACTCATAAATTGCGGGTGAACCAAAACCTAGGCTAAAAATATATATACTATATATATAAATTGAGCTGATTTTGATATATATCCTTGTACTGAGATATACATAAAATGGCAGAACCAGAAGGGTGGTAAGACGAGGTGCATGGCCAAAGGTTTGTCACCAAGGGTGTGTTCAGGGGTTTTGTTTTGGTGGCGTTGGTGACAGACTTTTGGGTGCGGCTGCATAAAAGTGTCCCTACGTGCATATGCGGATCAGCCCTCGGTGGGGTTCAGTGCATGGTTACCCCTGCACCCCTCCTTTTTGGTTCCCGACCAATTTTTTCTCGAGATTAGCTTCTCTAATCACACACCTCTTCTTTCTCTGCCTTAGAAAGTTACAATGCTTATCGACCGGCATGGAA
>JAAMPI010000876.1:0-23856 GCA_013054445.1 Cudoniella acicularis | reverse complement strand
ATGTTGGCTCGTGGCTCATCCATGTATTACAACCCATAACTAAGCTGAGAATTAGAATTAGAAGTTTCAAACCAAACATACTAATTTACCCCATTAATACGACAAAAACCAGCTGACTTAACGTTTTTCTGTCACTTGCTTATCTTTTGTTGTTCAAATGAATCAAACCAAGTCAAGAGCTGTCACCATGAGAGACACACCAATGGATCCAGTAAACGATAACGATGAGGCTCTCATATTGATCAGCCAATTGGTCAATGGCTGCAATCGACCTTGTGGTGGCGGATCTATGTCTCCATCAATTTATGACACGGCATGGTTAGCCATGATACAGCGACATACTGATGGAAAGTCATGCTGGCTGTTTCCTGAGTGCTTTCAGTATCTACTCCGGACACAACTTGAAGACGGAGGGTGGCCCTCATACGCGTCTCAAGTCGATGGTATTTTAAATACTATGGCCTCCCTGCTAGCTCTGCTCAAGCATAGTGCCGATTTCCAGCAATCTCCTCGGCTAAACTCTGTTTGGAATAGCGAGGCTCGCATCAACGGAGCAAAGGATAGTCTTCAGATTCAGCTCGAACATTGGAACTTGGAGCTGTGTGATCATGTTGGATTTGAAATTCTCACCCCGTCACTTTTGACACTGCTTGGGCAACATGGAGTCACGTTCACGTTCCCTGGGAAGAAGCTCCTTCTAGAGCTCAACCAGAATAAATTGTCGCGATTTGACACCAGAGACTTCTATACTAATTCCAAAACAACGACATTGCACTCAATGGAGGCCTTCATTGGCAAGATAGATTTCGATCGGGTCAGCCATCATAAGACAGCGGGGGCATTCATGGGATCTCCGGCATCCACGGCAGCATATTTGATGTCTTGTTCAACATGGGATTCTGACGCTGAATCATATCTTCGAACTGTCATAACAGAAGGAACGGGAAGGGGAAACGGCGGTGTTCCTTGTGCGTTCCCAACTAACATTTTTGAGATCACTTGGGTAACAATAGAATCTTATTCCAGGTGGTTTTCTAGGCTGACACTTAAAACAACAGGTCACGTCTACACTTCTCCAAGCTGGCTTTACAGTTGATTCACTAGGATCATATAACATCAAAATCTTGGCAGGCGTTCTTGAGTCTGAACTAAAAAACACCAAAGGCGTGGTGGGTTTTGGTAAGAGCCTTCCCTGTTTCAGACTTGTTATGAAAACTGAGAGGAGATAGCACCAGATCTACTTCCAGATGCAGATGATACTGCCAAAGCTATATTGACCTTGAATCTGCTTGGAATCCAGATGAGCGCTGAGGCAATGATATCCACATTTGAATCAAGAACTCATTTCAAAACATATCCAGGAGAGAGAACCCCAAGCTTTAGTGCTAACTGCAATGTTCTTAATGCACTTCTTCATGCTAGTGAGCCTAGCTGCTACTCCGCACAAATTTGGAAAACAGCAACATTCGTCTGCAAAAGCTTTATGCGGAGCACCATCAAGGATAAGTGGGTGCGTATTACTTGATTCTTTTTTGGTATTGCCGAATACTTATCAAGGTGATAGAACATTTCTTCTCAATATTCCATCCTGGTTTTGGCGCAAGCTTTGCGCAAATTGCTCGTTCTATGGGACCAGGAAATACTACCCAATCCACCTGAAACTCTATTGAAAGAAGATGTTCCTGTGGTTCTGATCCAAATCCTAAACAGAACTCTCTGCAGGCAGAATCCAGATGGATCATGGGGGAACTCGGGCTCATACGAAGAAACGGCCTACGCGTTACTTACACTTGTGGATGCATCAAAGCTGCCTTGGACAACGTACCTCGACAATCATGTCCGTTTATCTATCGAACTAGGCCAAAACTTCCTTCTGAGATATCGTCAAAATTGGGGCGATGCCTCTTACACATGGGTCGAGAAAGTATCCTACAAATCAAGTGTTCTTTCTAAAGCTTATTGCATCGCTGCCAATAAAGCTGCAATCCTCTACCCATCGATTGATTGTTCGTGGAGCTCCAACGCCAAGAGTCTTGCAGAGTTTCAAACAGAAAAAATCAACAAGTTCACTAAATTCTTTTCTCGCCTTCCGCTATTCGCAGGTGAACCAGTGTGGAGATTACAGGCTTCGATTATAGAGAGTCATCTCTTCCTTCCACGGCTCCGGCGCATTCGTCTGGATATTTTCCCTCGCAAGGACATGGAAGAGGACAAGTACTTGGAATATATTCCCCTCACCTGGACAGCATGCAACAACAGCGCAGGCTCACTATTCGAGACTGATCTCTTATGGGATATGATGGTAATTTCGATGTTAAACTACCAAGCGGACGAGTTTATGGAGACGATAGCGGGAATCGAGAACACTACAACCCAAAATGATGTCCGTCAGATAATCTACAGTATCTATTCTGCATCGGTCAAGAGAACTTGCTCTGAGTTTACAACAAGTGCAGACGTCACTCTCTCTAGCGGGGATGAAGTCCCAAGTCCACGTTCCAGCGAAGATTTACAACTTGTCGAGGACAAAAATCACGCTTTCAGTGGAGAGGGTAATCCAGATCGAAGCATATTATCCGTAGAAATCACACTTCGCCGCTTCGCCGATCACGTTCTGCAAAACCCATGGGTCGCCACTGCGTCAACTGCATCTCAAAACGAGCTAGCCGGCCACCTCAAAGACTTTCTCCTCGCACATGTAGCTCATTCTGCCGACAACGCTCAGTTTCTGCAGCAGCAACAATTGGAAAGCCATCAGACATTCTCGGCTGGAACGGCATTCTATGACTGGCTACACCACACCTCCGCAGTAAACACCTCGTGCCCGTACTCATTCGCATGGCTGGCCTGCCGAATTGGAGAGGGGAAAGAATCCTTCCCTGACGCGATAACGAAATATCTGGCGCGGGATTTGGCGGTGCACCTCGCGGCAATGTGTCGAATGTATAATGACTACGGCTCCATTGCTCGAGACCGAGCAGAAGGCAACCTCAACAGTGTGGATTTCTCCGAGTTTGCAGGCAATGGAGCCAGGCATGAAAATTCTTGTGAAGCTTCAAATGGGTCGAAAAGTTGGGAGGAAGAAAACTTAGAGATGAAAAAGAAGTCGTTGATAGAATTGGCGGAATATGAGCGTTCTTGTGTTCTTGCTACAAAAGAACGCCTGGTGCCGCTTGTTAGCGAAAGAGTTGCGGATATTTTTAATGTCTTTATAAATGTCACGGATTTGTACGGTCAGATATATGTAGCAAGGGATATTGCGAGTCGTATGCGTTAAAGCTATAGTCAGGTCGGTACTATAGTATATAAAGTAGTATATTTGAATAGAAGATTTACTAATAAAAATTCTTACTTCCTGATTCCTCTATTAACTACCTTTATATAAAATCAGAAACTAAGATTAGAGGTAATAAAAGCTTAAATAACTATTTAATATCTTTAGTTTTTCTCTCTTTATATCCTGATTTATCTTAATTTATTATTTATTAAAGATAATTAGACTTAATAAATTTAAATATATTAATCTTTTTTTTCTTTCTAATTTATTATATACTTTCTTAAATCTTTTAACTCTTTTCTATTTTAAAGTATTTATTTATTAATTTATTTTATTTATTAGTAAGTTTAATAATTTATATACTTAGTTTATATCTATTCTTTCTCTTTTTATATTTATAATATAGTTCGCTTACCTGCTAGGTAGCGCCTATCACGTGGCTTAGGTAGCTACCGGATCCCCGGAATAATGTCGGTAGTAAACCTCCGATATCTAAGTATTATGAATCAGGATCACGTGGTAGACCTTAGCCTGAGTGTGATATGGTTCGCTTACTTGTAAGGGGGCGTCCGTCACGTGGCTTAGATCGTCGNCGGATNTCCGGAATAATGTCGGTAGCAAACCTCCGACATCCAGGATCATNGTTCTAGGGCACTTGATACGTGGCACGGGGATGCCAGATAATGCTATTGATTTCTATCATNNNTAAGGATCGCTCGCATGCCAATCCTGGAACAATGTTACAACTTGATGGATTTCGAGGCCGTGGCACGAAATGTTATGAAGAAGACGGCATGGGCATACTATTCCAGCGGTGCAGATGATGAAATTGTACGTCACGTTTATACCGTCATATATTATGATTCCATCTAGCTAACATACGCACTCAGACCATGAGAGAAAACCACACCGCATTTCACAAAATCTGGTTCCGGCCTCGAATCCTCGTCGACGTCGAAAAAATCGACTTCAGCACCACCATGCTGGGCACCAAAGTCGACATCCCTTTCTACGTAACCGCCACCGCGCTCGGAAAACTAGGAAACCCAGAAGGAGAAGTGATTTTCACAAAGGCGGCTAAGAAACACAATGTGGTGCAGATGATCCCCACTCTTGCGTCCTGCTCCTTCGATGAGATCATGGATGCAGCTCAGGGAGACCAGGTCCAATGGATGCAACTATATGTGAACAAAGACCGCGAAATAACCAAGAAGATCGTTCAACATGCTGAGAAGCGCGGCTGCAAGGGCCTCTTCATTACCGTTGATGCGCCGCAGCTTGGTCGCAGGGAAAAGGACATGCGCTCTAAATTCACAGATGTAGGTTCTAATGTGCAAAGCGGGGCTCAAACAGACAATTCCCAAGGAGCAGCAAGAGCAATTAGCAGTTTCATCGATCCTGCGCTGAGCTGGAAGGATATCCCGTGGTTCCAATCCATCACCAAGATGCCTATCATTCTCAAGGGTGTCCAGCGTGTCGAAGACGTAATCCGCGCCATTGAAGCTGGCGTTCAAGGTGTCGTTCTTTCCAACCACGGAGGCAGGCAGCTTGATTTCGCACGCTCGGGTATCGAAGTCCTAGCTGAGGTGATGCCTGTGCTGCGGGAACGCGGCTGGGAGAACCGCATTGAGATCTACATCGACGGTGGCGTGAGACGCGCTACTGATATCATCAAGGCTCTCTGCTTAGGTGCAAAAGGTGTCGGTATTGGACGGCCTTTCTTGTATGCGATGAGTGCGTATGGGCTTCCGGGTGTGGATAGAGCAATGCAGTTGTTGAAGGATGAGATGGAGATGAATATGCGATTGATTGGGTGTTCGAGTGTGGATCAGTTGAATCCGACGTTGGTGGATACAAGGGGGCTGAGTACGCATACTACGAGTGTGCCGGTTGATAATTTGGTGGGTTGCCTTTTCCCCCCTCTCCTGTCCCTCGTTTTTCCGCTTGACTTCCTTTTCTCCCATTTTGGAAGCAACACTAACATTGGTATTTAGGGAATGGCCATCTATGATCCTCTCGTTAACCCTAAAGAGAAAGCGAAGCTGTAAAATGGAGCTCGATACTCCCTACACCACCGAGACATCACAATTACAATTCTTGGAAACGCAAAGCAACGCACCGCACCGCGATGAATGCACCGCTATCCTCTGATATGATATGCATTCATCCACCTGACCTCAAGTTGAGCCAGTTACCCTACTGTATATATAACTTAGATCTATTTATCATATCATATCATGAAATATAACGAGCAAGAGTTTTTTTTTGGAACAAACACAGCTACTTCCGAGACATACCCATCAGAGTGAACACAAGCACCTTACCAATAGGCTCAGAAATAGGGCTCTTTTCATTGTGAAAGACTAGCAGCAATACTTCAATATCTTCCAGGTCTACGTGAGTGCTCGTTACGCTTTACGACACCATTTTCGAGCCTCTATTATTAAAAGATAAAAGTTTTATTACATATCGCAAAATTTCTCGGTTAATCAAATCAACTTCATCAACTGAATTGCTGTCTGCGATGTACAGCAGAACTCGTGAAGTTCATCTAATCCAATCTAGCCAAGTGATATATTCACTATTCACGGCCAATGAACTCGTTTATATAAGTGTCTATAGTATCCAGCGACGTCATAAGAAGCCTTTGTTACACATCGCAAAATTGCTCGGTCGATCATATCGCGCTAATATATATGACATATTACGAAGTGCAACAAAAAGTTGAATTTCATTCAATCCCTTAGAAAGGTAAAGAGAGGGGGGGAGAGAGAGAGAGCCGAGGTAGTCGATACCGAACTATATACTTTTATTTTTGTCATCTAAAAACCATGTCGGAGCGCTAGTGCCTTGGGTAGTGTTTCTATTTGCTCTTCCTCTTACACTGGCATAAATATAGCCAACCTTGTCGGCCTTTCTCATCCTACTCTTTGAACTTTTCATCTCAACTCTCTGATCACTCCAGATAAAAATCTCAAAGACTGTTCGTTGCACTTCGCTATCCGTAATATATACTAGCGTGCATGCTAGCGTCGCTGACGCGGTTCTCATATAATAGGTGTGCAAGTATATAGTCCGCTGTCGACTACCTCGACTTTCTCTCTCTGCTGACATTCCCAGAAGACCAGATGAAATTCAGAAGTTTGTTGCACTTCGTAAAAGTCATTATATGCTAGCGCGCTCACTAGCGCAACCTATCGTCCAGGTTTTCCCGCTTGCGTTATGCGTAGAGCCCCTCTTCCTTCTTAGGCTTTTCCCGCTTCTTAATATTCACCTTCAAAATAAAACTCAACCCTCTTTATTTGTTGTACTTCGTAATAATTTATATATACTAGCGTGTATTCTAGTGTCGCTGACGCGGTTTTCATATAACAGGTGTATAAGTATATAGCTCGTTGTCGACTGCCTCGACCCTCTTTCTTTATTAAACCATTTAAGAGATCAGGTAAAATTTAAAAGTTTTGTTGCATTTCGCACAGGCTTATATATGCTAGCGCTCTCGTATCGCAAAGCGTTAAGTTCCTCATTTATATAGAACCTCGACTTCCTCTAGCGTCTGATCTTATTCACCTCAAGCACCCAGTTACTGCGACGCTGTCTACGATGTGCAACAAAGTATATAAACTTTATCTTTTCTAATCTAGTCAAAAATTATTCACAGTCAGGTAGACGGTATCTTAGGACCTTCTTTGGTTTAGAGAGGACGATAAGTACGGAATTTAGATCTACTCTGTGCTGGTGACATTTGGTAACATTCCTTTATCTTTGTATTGTCCAAGGTTTTACAACGTGTCTTGCTTATAGGATTAAGTCGTATTAGACTTCTTTATGAAGTGACAAATATACTTAGGTGATCTATTCTGTAATACGACTCTGGTGAAAGAGAAATACATAAGAACGGCTGAAATGCCTTCTCACGTATAGTAATGGGATACCATTTCTGCCATCTTCCAGGACTTGCAGATCCTTCCACTTAAATCTGTACCCCAGGAAAGCAGCCATGTATGCAAAGCCTTTCTCTCCCCACTAATCCACATCCCTCTCAACCCTTAAGTGACAACTTCTTAAGCAACTCACTAAGCCCCAAATCATCTCCCTGACTCCTCAACGTAATCGGCAAGATCCTCTTGTCCAAAATCTCAGTCGCCTCGTCTTTCAATCTATTCAACTCCTCCGCTGAGGTAGGCGTAGAATTTCGGGCGTGGTTGTAAGATAAACGTTTTTTGACCAACACGCTGTAGTTAAAATGGTCCATGATTGGCAAGTAAGCAATTGCATGAGCTCAGGGGACTTTCGCCTTTTTCTCGATAAGATGTTGTGCTTGTTGTGGGGAGAGTTCGATGAATATTCGAGCTGTGCGAAGATGTCCGACATGGTGTTTGAGGGATTCGCATCGTCTGACAATGCATTTGAAACTTGCGCCCCACACATAATACAACTTCTCGTTGCGCCAGGTTAATCCCGCTGAGCCCGGATTCAATCTCTCTGGCTTGTCATCTTCCTCTAAAAATTCAAGTTCTGGCGTCGTAGTAAATGTAATATGTGAAAGTCGGAAGTGGTGTTTGAAGTGGTGTTTTCCTATCAACTATGTCCAGTTAGTCATTCAATAATACCTAGGTAAACGCAGCGCTCTTTGATCGAGGGCCCTGAAATAGCATAGTAGGTGATATGAACTTACTTCTGGGCTCAAAGGCGCATATATATTTACTCTGAACCCAGTGATATCCAGGACAACTCTATCCCAGAACCAGTCAAGAAAATCGTCCAAGAGACCGAGAAGCCGCTCCTTCTTCTTCTCAGGATCATGAAACTCAGCACGAACAGATCTTGTGCCCTCCTTCTCATATGAAGACCTGCCCTCGAACAACGCTAAAGCAGCGAGAAAATCCTCGACAAAACGATATTCCTGTTCTTTAAAGTAATCGAGCATTCCATCTCGCTGCTCAAAGCGATCTTCGGACTCCCAGAGAACCCGGGATGTCTCGGACATGAACGATTCATCGACCGGGACTTTTTGGAAAATGGGCTTGAAATTCCGCCGGGCCATATCAATAAAGTTTCCCTGGTTCATTTTTATCGAGGGAAACTGCTTTTCTTCCGCCCAAGAGAAGGCCACTAGCTCGTATATATGATGCCGAAGTTCTCCTGGCAAGCGAGCCAATCTCTTCATAAAACTATAGAGTATTTTTAGCTAGACCTCTCGCATTCCCCGTTAAGGGGTGGTCGCAGATGGCGCAATCATGGTTGCTAATGACTTACTTGAATTGGAAACTGGTGTTATTGTTAAATTTTGTGCTGGGTGTGTTTGGGTATGGCTCAAAAGTTGAGTGTTGATGTATCTCTCTAGAAGGCAAGTCGGGAATTAACATTGGTAATCGATATGTCGTACCGAAACCATAAAGATAGCAAAATGGACTGTGGATACAATCCGAAAACGGAGGATTCGTGGGCAAGAACGCGGGATTGTCTGTCTGTTGTATGTGAATGGCATACGGGTCAAAGCTGAAGGTGAAACTAGAATTCATATTTTAGTCGTTGACCGACAAAGTTAAGAGATTCCTCTTTGTGTACACTTTAAGCCTCGAGACCAAATCCGAACCCAAGAGTTTCCAAGCAGAGAGTTTCAGGGAGTAAAGAAGAGGATATTGTGACTAACCGTTCATTGTGCCCGAACCCAAAATTTGCAAGAAGAGAAAACCACTCTCCCTTCACCCAGAATCCATAAAACGTCATCCATTTTGGCTAGGACTCAAGAAACGGTGACATAATCCAGATCAAGGTTGCCAAGTCCGTAGCTCGAGCCTATTGATGGCTGGTGCGCAAATCTTGATCCTTCAACTCTGGCTCTTCGGTCGATCTTTGCGTTGTGACGGCGATTGTCGTTGGTTGTTAAGCGCAAAAGTAGAGATCGAGGACAACCAGAGGAAAAAAGTAAAATGGAAGCTATGGGGCGGCTGATAACCGCTCGATTTGCTCCAACCTTTGGAGCTGGACATATAATGAATTGCATATAGGTCTAGAAGCGAATCCGTTATTATCACACCTCTCTGTTCGATTAGTGAATTAGTTACCAAAGCACTCGCTAGTGGGCTTGCATTTCATCCGATCAGTGAATCTCCGCTCCGCTCAAACTATTTCATCCCAATTAACGAGCCGGAGAGTTAGAGCTCACCTGGGCTTTGGTAAAAAGGTAAGAGTCATTACCGGCCCTCGTAAAGTACTATCGCTTTCCTCCGCAACACATATATTGACTTGATTCTAGCTATGAACTTGCCAGGAAGGACGACGGCCAGAAGCAAACAAGGCGGGTCTGACTGTAGCACTTCGTATTTTCAACTCCCAAATTCAAGCTGAATCCGAGTCAAGACCCTGGAGATGGACTTCAAGAATCGAGAAAAGCTACTTCGACTCCGGAGCGGAGCGTAGATAACCTAAAACCCCAGAAAATCCGATGTTGGTAAGAATTAAGCTACCTTATCATTCCAAATCTTGAAATAAATTTCAGGAAGATCCACTTACCGAGAAATCAATGCCAATCTCACCGGTTTCCTAGCATTGCATGATTCGCTTGCAACAATTCATTTGTCGACTAGTTCTGAATAGCAATAAGCACTCTATACTCCTTGCCCACACCTTCCCTCGCTAGCAAGACAGCATACCAGCTCAAGCCGCCTCGTTTACGCTCTTCTGTAGCCCTACATCATCAGCAGCAACCTTAGCCTATCCAGGCTACTCAAAAAGTTCCATAAGCCCAAGGTCCTCTTTGAGGCTGGCTTTACGCAAAGACCTTGGTTTTAGCAAAGGTTTCAGGTACCTGTCTCCCTCCTCTACTTTCGCGTCGAATTCCTCTTCTTCTCCATTAAAGTAGGTCTCGCCGTCCCCGACTAAAACCCACTTGAGAATGAATCTGCTATTAACAGGATTGAGAGGAAGTTTGTCGATCGCTCTCGCAAATGGAAGACGTGTATTCCTTCTTGATCGATATCTTGTGGTTTTCAAGTCTTTCTTCTCCATAGCGGCATTTAGAAACTTGACATTTAGCTCAATGAAAACAAGAAGAGTTTGGAGGCTTTGAAAATTGGCTGGGATGGATCGACATAGTGCAGCAAATTCACGAATTTCAGGTTTTGTGTTTGGTGGTGAAATCGAATATCGTATTTGACACAGAGGCAGATTGTTGATTCGAGAATGATGCAATCTGTGACTGTTGGGACATTAAAACCTGCTCATACTTGTCTGGATATCGTCAGTAACTAGATAATCCATGGGAAGAACTACACTCAGTGCGTAATCAGAGATTCAAATGGCCCATCAGAAATCGGTTACTTTGGAGGCGCTGAATCCACCAAGCACCTTCGTTCGTGCGCAGACCTACGACAACTTGTTGCCAGAAACACGTCAAAAATTCATTCAAGAGGCCGAGTTGAAGCAGTTAGTCCTTTGAAACGTTGTAAGTGATCGTTGGGCCTCCGGAGGTAGCCTTGCGTTTGCGTCCCTCAAAACGTTCTAGGGCATTAACAAAATCTACCAGATTCTTGTATTCGCCTCGCTTGAAGTAATCAAGAAGACCTCCCATCTTTTGCAACTCAACCCACTTGTCGAAAGCATAAAAATTACAAGGATTCGAGCCACCGGAGATTTCATCTTCGTCAATGACAATGTGCTTCCACGCGCAGTAATCATCCTCTTCTCAATAGTAATAGTTATTGGTCAGATCTTGATAATTGAGGACTGAGTTGAGGCAAGCGAGACTGATACCGGTACTATTGGGCGCTACTCAAACATGTTGTTGATTAGAAGCCCACGACCAAATTACAGCTTCAAAAATCTTGAGCCGGACTTCCGTAGGAAGAAGCCCGATCTTTTCCATCCACCTACTCAGAGGCAGTTAGTTTGCGTGGTCCTCAAACGGGGGCAGAATAATCTGACTTGTCGAAACTTTCGTCTTGATAGTTCGCCTTGTGCCTTCTGCGTGTCTTTCAAGGTAGTTTGGAAAATCGAGACTTTGCATCCAGCACAGGAATGAGGGTAAGATCATTTTCGGAAGGATTCCTGTTCCTGCTTCGTTCGCCGGAAAGAAAGCACCGAGTATGGTAAATTGTATGGTCCATCGTCTAATTCGAGGTGGATTAATGCCAGAATGTAGCCCGACAGTGCAAAGCTAGGAATAGCTACGTGCGTGCGAGAAGCGAGTGAAAGATGGAATGCGATATACGACCGTCGGAAAAGAATGCGTGTGTTGTATTGTGTTGTGTTGAAGTAGAAGAAAAATCTGTGGGAAGAAAAAGGACTTCACTAGGAGGGTCAATCCGACTAGGAAGCAACTCCCCACCCTCACTCAACCACGGAAAGAGTCTCCCAACCAAACCTATCACACTATCACACACTCACACACTCAAAATACCAGGTAGGACCTCCCACCGTTTATGTTATTAACTATCATCAATTCAACTATAAACAAGAAGAGGGTATCATAAAACAAAACAATATATGCAAGAAAAGCCCCCCGTGCTTCAACGCCAGATCCATGCGGACTCCAATGATTTGCCAATTCTCGTTCCAATGCACTGCCCAAACGCCATTGATTGCTTCGTTAGCATTATTCATAGGCCGTCACCCTGCCTGCGCCAACTCATCGCTTGAAATGCCTTCAAGATCGCCGTGTCCTCAGTTTTTCCAAGTAGAGCTTGATGCAGGGGCCATGCCACTTCCACCACTGCTCCCCGAGCTCCTTATGCTGGCGCTCCGTTCGTGTTTTGAACTTTTGCTTCTCCCAATCGGAAACATGCTCCCAAAAGACTTCCCGCTACTCTTTGTTGGGCTCTTTGGTGTAGGTATTGGAGGCGGGTTAGTCGGTGCTACTACTAAATTTTCTTTGAGGCCGTGCACGAAAGAAGCTGGGAAAATTCCCCATTTTCCCTTACTCGTCTGTCCTGACCAACACCACTGATCTTGGAAAGTATACCCTACGCAAGTTATCTTATCGCCTCTGCTGAATTTCAGCCAACCACCATCTTTGGCCTCTTTGGGCTTGAAGTCCCATCGAGCAATGGCTGTCAAGGTGCTTTGTGAATTCATTAGGATATCCTCACTTGAGGGCGCCTGAAGTGTGATTTTGTCTGCGTGGGAAGCTTCCACGAGCACCGTCGTGATACCCGACACACCATTGCCCGCTCCAGCGTTCCGGGAATGTAATACCAACAATGCGGGCCCCCGCTGCAAAATGCAATGTTTCGTTGCCATCTGGATCACGGGCATTTCTGCCGCTCGTTTTAGGATTATGGGTACTCGTCGCTTGCGCAGATGCCCGAGTCGCAACCTTGGAAGCAATCTCGCCTAGGCTGTATTGAGTTGGTCTTGGCTCAGTCGTTGTGAAATGTAAATCGAAATCTAGCACTTCAGGTGGTTGGTATCCGTAGATGGTGGTAACGCCGTAAACATTAGGAAGAGGACGAGGATGTTTCGCTAGATGGCGAAACAACTGTCCAACAGAAAAGAAAATTGTGGCGTCGTGCTCTTCAACTGTCTTGTGCTCCTCGATGCAAAATATACACTGCGCTTGTTAGTTATGAAGGGTGTAACTGATGAAGAAACTGACAGCATAATATGGCTCTTCAATTGAATTGGTCTTCACATGACATTTTGAGATGAATTTTTGTCGCCATCTTATCCCACTGTTTCCGTATATACCATCTCCTGAATACGGAATTAGTCAGGCGAATACTAGGTGTACATCTGAGAACCTACGTAGGAGCAGTCGGTCCTTCTCGACATCATTCCATCCAACCTCATATGCACACTTGATGCATCTCGCAGATACAGTGGCACTGTAATGTCCCTGCTATTATCATCAGCGCTTGGGATTCTAGATTCCTTCAGAACACTTACGGAAGGTCTCTTCACAACTTTGAAACCCGTCTCTCCCTTTATCATAGCCTTTGCGCCTTCACAAAAGCCTCCAAATTTATAAAATGATGTATCGACCCGAATGGGATAGTCTATAGACTTCATTGAAGCAGTTGGCGTGTTCCGAGTAAACGGGTGTTCGTCTTCAACTAGCATCTTCTCATTGCCATAATCAATCTGCGTTACAACCTCGAGGCCTGACTCTATCCCAACTCCATATCCAGGTACGTGCAGGGTGGCTGATAGCGTTCCCAAATTCTCACTCTTTTCGTGTGCTGGGAGCTCACCTGAAGGAGACCCCATGGGTAGGGTCTTGAGTGGAGAGACGGGATCTTGGCTCTCTCGCCGGGTTTGACGATCATGAATCATGGAACTGGTTGCTGAACTTCGAGTTCCGGATGAAAATTGGCCTTGACTACGCTGCCTTGTCATGAGCGAATCATATCCACTTGAACTAGCTCTCGAAATACGTTCTCCAACTGGACTCGAGGAATAAGTAGTGTTGGGGCTTGACGAGTACGTTCCGCCTGGATTTGATGAAGACGACGATGCTGTGTTTGAAGAGTATGTATTTGAGGAGTATGGCATGACAGGGGTTGAAGACGATGCTGCAAGATCGCTAGGCATCTTGTCGTTGAATACCTCGCTGGCTCTATGTTCTTCTATTGATGCAATGGATCCCCGGATTTCATTCTGAAACATGATACGCGATTGCCTCCGCCTCGCCAAAAACTCTTCGTTGGTATTAAGACGAGAGCGAACTACTTCTTCCGGTATCAGGCGAGTGGGCTGTTCGTCTGGATACAGGTCACCAGGCGCGATAGAAATCTCATTGGCTCCTCTTGATGGCCGTCTTCTGGTTGAAACTTCCCTCGGAGGCGCTGGTCTTTGTGTGAGAGGACCTAAATCAAACTGTGAAGGGTTGTCAATTGCCCAGGGATTTTTTGGTTTGACCGGGGCTGATGAAGAAGGCTTGTGCATGTGTAAGTGCCCGATATGGGTCGATGGAGACGAGGGTACTCGAGGCGGGGAAGAAAGTTGCGAGGGGGGCTCTGCTGGCCGCGCTGAAATTGTACTGTTCCTCTCCTCCATCTTTTGCCCTATCTGGCCTTCGTGGCCTGCTCTGATTGTTTGCAAACATGCTTGGAAGTGTTGATCTCGAAGCCGACCAAATATAGATACACATTCATCTGAACATTTTTGTGCTGCTTGTTGAACGCTTGTGAAGGCTGAGGGCTCAAAGAGGTCGGGTTCCTCATCAAAGTCCTGGCAGCTGTCGATCTGGTCGATCAGCGCAATTCGAAGATCTTTTAACCGGCTCTGAATAGCTCCTAAATCGACGTTACTATGTCACTATGTGGCAGTCCATGGAGGAACTTACGATCTTCCTCGAGGCCGCGGATGAACGGCTGGCCACATATTTCCACCGTCTGGGCGTAGGCTTCACTAATCGACCTGGAATTCTCGCCCAATGACTTCTGGAGATTCTGCGCCGAATACGATATTTCCTGCGCCTGAATTGGAGGTGCGTTTTTCGCAGAGCGAGCAACTCTTTTTCCCAACTTGATGCCTGAATCAATGGTCTTCAAGATGCTTTTCACGGGAGCCACGACGTCGGCGCTCATCGCTGATAAAGACTGTGCCCTCGGCGGGGCGGCGCATACAATATTATCGTGTGATCCTGGCGGCAAGTCTGGGATTCGTCCGATCTTGAATGTCGATGCGATGAAGATACTTCGTGGATGCGGTTGTCCGAACGATGCAATGCGAGGATGAAAGGGAGAAAGCAGCAAACGAAAGTCGAGTACGAAAAGTAGTAGTAACGCTCTGGAGGTTGTAATGGGCGATGCAGGCGTCGAGGCCAAATGCAATGCGGCACCGTGACAGCGACAGGGTGACGTCCGCGCAGGCTGCAACTCTTCACCTCCGGAACGCCAGGCTATCGAGGGCTGTACCTTTTCTAGTTCTAGAGTTCCCAAACGAGCGACGATAGCGGGTGTGATCGAGTCCTGGACAAGCGTCTGCCTTGCCGTGTGAGGTCTGCTCAGCTTTCTTTCCCCCTAATATTGATTATTGCAGCGTCACCACCAGGAGGCTCGCGGCACGAGGCTTCACCTCTGAATACCACCGGGCTGTGCACGCCGAACACTGCACCTATCCTATGACGCCAGCTTTGGCAGCAAACACAACCCAAGAGTCAGGAACTGACACCGCGCCACGTGCAACCTCGAAGAATACGGCTTCGTTTTGCGAGACTACGACCTATGGAGGTATCTGATGCCTAGAGTTCGAGAAACAAGGTATCCAAGGCACTTCGATTGTGCCGCATTTATCTCCAACAGCCCTGGGCCGAGCCACCGAGCCACCGAGCCATGGAAACAAGCTTCAAAGATGTCTCGTCTTGAGTGAGGCTTTCTTCCTGGACCATCCAGCACCCAGATGCATTTTATGTGCCACAGTACATGCATTTTCAACATCTCGATAGACACATCAAGGATTCAAGTCGACCCCTCCAACACCCTCCTCCACTTCCACCACTGACAGCTTCCCCCACCTTCCCAGTGGCGCTCTTGACCCACGATGCGATCTGAGCTTTGCGATCAAACCCTTGTTCCCACACCGGCGGGAACGGTTCAATCCCCTCCCCGATCCTCCTTCGAAATCCACGCTACCATCATGGAAATGTCTTTCTATCCTCAAACCTGATGGTTGCGCAATGATAGCGGGGGCTTTCAGTGCTTTTATTGGATCGTGAACGGCGCGCGGCTTGATTCAGAATTCAATTCATATATCCTTCACTGCGAATCAACGCTATTGCTGTCTTCGGGCTTACGTTTTCCGTTCGTCCCGTCTTTCATTCAGCTCCTAGCACCTGCAGCAAAACCCAAGCAATGCAACCCCGCAGAGCTCAAGAGCGATAAATGCAATCACTGCGAAACAAAAGACGAAGTACCGGCAGAAACGCATAAGAACTGGAGGAAGGATGAAGGCGTGATAATAAATCACGTGATCAAGAGCTTTTGCCCCGTGGACAACCACCGAATCAACCAGTTTGACAAGGGTTACAATGGTTTGAGTTGCTAGTAAATTGCGTCCTGTTTCTTGTTGTCATTCTTCAAGTCGTGCTGAGAATCGGAAGCCTCCAAGGAAGTGCTTCCGGGTTGGCTCTGGCAAAGTTAACTTCTGATGCCCAGCTTCACGATTCTATTATACATGGACGGCAGCCTTCTTCCACTCTTTTTTGAAAACAAGTATTCAAACACAAGCCAGTTCTTGCATTAACAAAACCCCTGACGCTTACGAATATCAAAATCATAATGCATTATGCGGGGCCATCCCCACCGGTTCGACAAGGACAAGGTACCGTTAGCTTGGAGTCGAGCGCCTCGTCGAGTGTACCCCTGATAGCTCCTTTTCTCTTGTGACCTTCTCCCCTGTTCTATTTTAAACACAGCATATGGAAAGAGTGTCAAGGATATGTTTTCGAGGTCACACAAATATTGCCTCGATTCCGCCGAGTCTGGTATTGGGATACTATTTAGTTTTTGATTAAGTCGGAAATATTCAAAAAATTAAAGAAACAAATTAATAAATAATAATAAAAATTCCGAACGGTAGAAATTTAAAAGAAATAATATTTGAAATAGTTCCAGTATCCTCTATTTAAATCGTTCTTTTTACTCTATTATACGGTGTGACGGTTAGCAGGCTGCTATTTTCGAGGGGTTTGGCCGCTGTTTTTGAGGGTATGCTAACCAAGGTCCCCTTGCATATACACCCAAAAATGTTAATAGTTCAATTATGAATGCTTAGACAAATAATATACAAATTTTCTTGCCTAGGTAGAAGAAACGTCGTATAATTCAACCTGAGCGGCTAGACGACTAAAGAGCTCAAACTCCATCCTTTCTCCAGGCTTTGGACCATAGAGAATATCACCAACTATATCTGAGCCAGGCGGGAAGTCATGTTCGAACCTAGGCTCGCCAACGCCCCTCATATTTGCTAGGACAGCCTGCCTAAAGTGCCATCGCAAAAGCTGATCAACAGGTCGTTGAGGGTCGTCACGAAACTGTTGGTCTAGATATTTGCCAGCAAGATTCTCTCCATCAATAGCAAAGCACACAATCTTGTAATTGTCCTAAGATGCTCATTAGCCACTATATCTTTAATTAAAATATAATACTTTCTATACATCAGGGTTAATTGAGAGGTTATAGGTATCAAATAGCTGGTGAATGTCAGACCTAAGCAACATGCCGTTCTGTACTGAGTTGATAGTTCCTCCTGATTGTGGTGGAATTGTAATCCAGCGATTATAGTCATTCTGAGTCCAATGGCCTTCATAAGCTAGTGGAAAGACATGAGCGGCCTCAAAGCCCGTCCAGTCGTCAAGATGTGCCATAACAGCCTTTTTCCCAGATATAATACATCGACTATCTCGCGAACGGATAGCATCACAAAAGGATTGAACACGAGTTCCAGTAGTAAGGGATATTGTACGAAGTAACCATGGCTCATTGTTAACTGAGAAAGGACCTGTTCATAAAGTCTAATTAGCTAAGAACGATAACGTAATTATATAAAATTTACCAGTAGTATAAATATAATAGTTTCCTGGCTGAAGCGGGTCATCATCCTTCTCGATTTTGGTATTGCCTTTATCTTGTAATTCGAAGTTACTTGTAAACAAGAAAATAATCTTGACCATTGAATAGAAGTTGGCATTTGTGACGCCATTTGTGAGGATCAGACCACCAAGTACTGTACTAGGGTCTTTGATATCGTAGATATGGATATCTCGTCCTCCTGAGCGATCTCCTGGGGCCATAGTGGAGATTTGGGGCAGGTTGGAGGGGTGTAGCAGGGAGGAGGAAGTGTCTGCGGGGTGTAGTTAAGCGTCTGCGGAGTGTGGTAAAGCGTCTGCGGAATGTGGTAGAGTGGCTTTGTGGTGCTCTTCGATGATGTTTTCGAGCCGTAGAGGGGGGGTGTTGGGTTGTGAGGAGCCAGAGTCTGAGGAGCTGGAATGAGCAGCAGGAGAAGACGACATTGTTGATTGTTGATAGCTTATAGATGGCAGGCACGTTAAAGGAGCTGGAATGAGCAGGAGAAGACGACATCGTGGATAGCTTGTAGATAGTAGGCGCGTTAGAGGAAGGTTTAACAATGGGAAGGTTTGTTGCCTAAGGCGGCGAAATCGCTGCCGCTAAACTCAAAGAGGCAGGAAACCTAGACAAGTTTGCGCGCGTCTCATAGAATACTCCAAGAAACTCCAATATTTACTTCACGACCAAACGACTATCACGACCAACCTTTAACTCTGGAATCGACTCGCATTTTCTTTACGCGTCATTGCAGTAATCGCGACGGTTTGCTTTATCAGAATACCGAAATCTTACGGCATAGCCTCACAGTACACGAATTTCCACTATATCGTCGCGCTTCCCGCCGTAGCACCGACCCCTAATCGACCAGAGTAGCGCAGTTTGTGCTTTGCACTTTTCCAATGTCTGAATCGCCAGTCAGACGTCTAGGAGGGCAGCCGCTCGTCGGAAGATGGTTGTTGAGTCAGATGAGGAGGAAATGGTACAGCCAAAGCAGGAGGATAGCGAGGAGGACTTCACGCCAGCACCTAAACGAAGCCCAAGAAAGGCACCAGCATCAAGACGGAAAACAACGACTACAATTGCAAGTACTCCGCGTACTGTAGGCCGGCCAAAGAAGAGCCTCGCGAATGAGAATATCGAGCCTTCGGAAATATTCGACCCCGAACAGATCGTACAGCCGGAACCAGAATCGCCTTCGAAGAAAGCATCTCCTCGAAAAAGGAAGAGTGCCCCTGCGCGGGGAACGCGGACTTCCAAGACGCCTGAACTACCACCACCGTTGCCTACACCAGCACCCTCACAATCGCCAGAACCCTCTGAATTACAGGGTACACCGCTTGCAGATATTACTGAGACTCTAAATGAGCGGCCACGAACTGCCGAGAGCCAGACATCTGTGATAAAGCCTATCAATGCATTGGACACGGTCTTGGAGAAGCCGATGGATATTGTGTTGAAGTCGAGGTCTATAGCAGCTCCAGTTGTCGAAGATACAGGTCCGAAAGCTCGAATCGTAATCACATATTTGATTCTCACGAACTTCAAGAGTTACGCCGGCCGTCAGGAAGTTGGCCCGTTCCATTCATCTTTTTCTTCGGTCGTGGGGCCCAATGGATCTGGAAAATCAAACGTTATTGATTCTCTACTTTTCGTTTTTGGATTCAGAGCAAGCAAGATGAGACAAGGAAAGATCTCCGCGCTGATCCATAACTCGGCGGCTTTCCCGGACTTAGATTTTTGTGAGGTCGCAGTGCATTTTCAAGAGGTTATGGATCAGCCAAATGGGCCGCCTACAATCATTCCAAACTCCGATCTTGTCATATCTCGCAGAGCTTTCAAGAATAATTCAAGCAAGTATTATATGAACGGCAAGGAATCTAACTTCACCGTTGTAACGACATTACTCCGAGATCGAGGAGTTGACTTGGACCATAAACGATTTTTGATTCTTCAGGGAGAAGTTGAGTCCATCGCTCAGATGAAGCCCAAAGCTGCCAATGAGCACGATGATGGCCTTCTCGAATACCTCGAGGATATCATCGGCACCTCCAAGTACAAGACTCCAATTGAAGAATCCGCAACGGAAGTCGAAACTTTGAATGAAGTCTGTGTCGAGAAGAGTGGTCGAGTCCAGCATGTCGAAAAGGAGAGGAACGGCCTTGAGGACAAAAAGAACAAGGCCCTTGCATACATCAAAGATGAAAACGAGTTGACGATGAAGCAATGTGCTCTCTACCGGGTTTACATTGATGAGTGCGGCGACAACCTTGCAGTCACGGAGGAGGCTATCGGTCAAATGCAAGCTCAACTTGATGCCGAACTAGAAAAGCACAAAGGAAACGAGGACGGTATTAAGCAAGTTGAGAAACAATACAAGAAAGGGCAGAAGGAGTACGAGGCTCTCGATAAGGATACCCAAGCAATTTTGAAAGAAATGGCCAAATTCGACCAAGAGCACGTGAAGTTCGAGGAGAAGCGAAAGTTCTTGACCGGCAAGCAGAAAAAACTCGAGAAAACAATTGGGACAGCTGAAAACGCGGCTGCCGAAGCGCAGTCTACCATTGAAAATTGTAGTACCGAGATCGAGCAAAATGGCCAGGAAATCGCAGCTTTAGAGAAGCAAATGAAAGCAGAAGAGGCGGAATTGACCAATATTCGAGATAACCTGAAGGGCAAGACTCAAGCGTTTTCAGATCAGATTGCAGCGAAACAGAAGTCTTTGGAGCCATGGAACGAGAAAATCAACCAGAAACAATCAGCAATTGCGGTCGCTGAGAGTGAGCTTGCCATTCTCCACGAAAAGGCCAACGCGGGCGCCGTAGCGCTAGAAGAGACACAGGCAAAGCTAGCTAGTATTGAAGAAGGCCGCGAGGTCAAACTGGCAGAGCTTGAGGAGTGCAAAGCGGAGAGGAAAAAGTTGGAAAAAGAGGCCACCAAAGTACAGTCAGAGCTAAACCAGCTGTCTCAAAAGGAGCCAGAACTTCGATCTCGGCTTTCAGGCGCTCGCCAAAAGGCCGACGAAGCTCGCGCCAGTCTTTCCAATACCCAGACACAAGGAAATGTGCTAACCGGGCTGATGCGCCTCAAAGAATCCGGCCGGATTGATGGTTTCCATGGGCGACTAGGCAATCTTGGTACCATTGAGCAGAAATATGATGTTGCCATCTCAACAGCGTGTGGAGCGCTTGATAATTTCGTGACCGATACCGTTGAAGGTGGTCAACAGTGCATCGAGTATCTTCGCAAGACCAACCTTGGAAGAGGAAACTTTATGTGCTTGGATAAACTGGGTACTCGAGATCTTTCACCCATCGAGACACCAGAAAATGTCCCTCGTCTTTTTGATCTGATCAAAGCCAAAGACGAAAAGTTCCGACCTGCCTTTTACCATTCTCTCCAAAATACTCTTGTTGCCAAAGATCTGGCCCAAGCTAATCGAATTGCATACGGAGCTAAACGGTGGCGAGTCGTGACTCTTGATGGCCAATTGATTGATAAATCAGGTACAATGTCAGGAGGTGGAAATACGGTGAAGAAAGGGCTGATGTCTTCAAAACTTGTTGCGGATACGTCAAAAGAGCAGGTCGCGAAGCTGGAAGTCGACCGAGATGCTCTAGAGCAAGAATTCCAGCAATTCCAAGTACAACACCAAGAGCTTGAGTCCACCCTGAGAAACCTCAATGATCAAATTCCTCGTCTTGACACAAAAATGCAGAAGATTGGTCTTGAGGTTGAGAGTTCCGCGAGAAATCTCGCAGATGCGCAGCGACGAATCAAGGAATTGAGCAAGGAGCACCAACCTTCGAAAACAGATGATAGCCGCGTCTCTTCTCTTCAAAAAGAAGTTTCAAAATTAAATAAAGAGATCGAGAAACTTCACAGTGAAACCGCAAGCGTCGAGCAGGAGATCAAGGCTCTACAGGACAAAATCATGGAAGTTGGTGGTGAGAAACTTCGAGCCCAACGATCCAAAGTGGATGCTATCAAGGAGGAAACGGATCGTCTCAACGAAGCCGTGTCAACAGCCGAGGTCACCCGGGCCAAAGCAGAGAAGCAGAAGATTAAACAGGAAAAAGACTTCGCCAAAGCTACAAAGGAACTTCAAATTGCGATCGCGGATCTCGAGTCTTTGGAAGAAGACATTCAAGACCAAAGCGCTAATGCTGAGGGCTACCAAGCACGCGTTGACGAGGCCCAGGAAGCTCTCAAGGAAAAGAAGAAGGAACTCTCTACTCTCAAAGCCGAGTTGGACGAGAAGACTGCTGCGCTCAACGAAACTCGTGCGATTGAGATTGAAATGCGCAACAAGCTTGAAGAAAATCAGAAGGTGCTTGTTGAGAACCAGAAGCGTCTGAAATACTGGAACGAGAAACTAGGGAAACTTGCTCTGCAAAATGTCAGCGATCTTGGAGAAGAAATTACGCCGGATGAGCTACCTTCCTACACGAAAGACGAGCTTGCAGATATGAGCAAGGACACCCTGAAGGCCGAGATCGCTGCCTTGGAAGAAAAGACTCAGAATGTGAATGTTGAGTTGGGCGTTCTTGCAGAGTATCGTCGACGAGTGGAAGAGCATACAGCCAGGAATGCCGATCTCCAGAGTGCTGTTGCTCAACGTGACACCGCGAAGAAGCGGTGTGATGAGCTAAGACGCCTTCGACTGGAGGGCTTTATGGAAGGCTTCAGCACGATTTCCCTTCGCCTAAAGGAGATGTACCAAATGATTACTATGGGAGGAAATGCCGAGCTGGAACTCGTGGACTCTTTGGATCCATTCTCAGAGGGCATCTTGTTCAGTGTTATGCCACCTAAGAAATCATGGAAGAATATTTCCAATTTGTCTGGTGGTGAGAAAACGTTGAGTAGTTTGGCACTGGTCTTTGCTCTGCATCACTACAAGCCTACACCATTGTATGTAATGGATGAAATAGATGCAGCTCTCGACTTTAGAAACGTAAGTTCTTCGGTCCTCAAAATAAGCAATTTTATGACTAACCAGTGCAGGTCTCCATTGTGGCCAGTTACATCAAGGAAAGGACGAAAAACGCACAATTCATCGTCATCTCTTTGCGAAACAACATGTTCGAGCTTGCGTCAAGACTTGTAGGAGTTTATAAGGTCAATCATATGACAAAGAGCGTTACCATTGAAAATCGGGATTACATTAATGGGACTGCGTAAGATAACAGGATTAGGAGGTTGAGTCGGGGCTTTGATTTGAGGCGTTTTTGTGTCGGGATGTCACTTGCAACGTATTACGAAAAATAATGAAGTTCTCTGTTCCATATCTTTTCAGGCTTCTTAGTGCTCGTTTGGCATTTGCTTTTTTTGAACTATGAAGCAGGTGGAGTATTCGAAATCAGCCACAACGTTGTACGAAACTCCAATGCTCCAATGCAAGGTCCTCTCGTATGCACGGACATCAGGAAGCTATCCGGAAGATGCAGCCTACTGTAAGTAGCGTTCTGTCAACCTCTTTTAGAGGGCCGCTCGGGGCCACAGGCTAGTGAGGTTACACAGGCACTGACTGGATGAGTACTGTAGTTCATCCACTTTCGCCACCCAAGGATTGATGACCCCGCAGCGGAACCATCCCATCTCGACCATATTGTACTTCAAAATTCAAACTCTGCCAGACGTACGAAACTCCTAGCCAGTGCTCCATAAAATAATTCAGCAGGTGGCTATGACTACCGATGATGGACCGAGCTTGAAAGTTAAGTATGAACAAATGTGGGCCTGTGCCCGCAATTGTCGTTGTTTTTTTTCTTCTTGTGGACATGATTTGCACTCTTCTGCACCGCGCCTTAGCCGCCTTTTTGGAATCCCTCTACCGCGTCCTTTCAAGGGTAGGCGGCGGCAGCCATGGGGCGTCCTTGTATAACCCCTCCTTTTACTCCTCGATTCCCTCGTCTCTCAAGAAGCCCGATCTCAAGGGCCTTTCCTTCCTTTTTCTCCTTTACAATTCTTCTTAAGTAGTCTCAAGTTCCTCACTTGCAGAATTCCGTATTCTCTTCTCCAAAACCTACAATATCCCCATTTCTCCCTTCAAAATCACTGTGCAAT
>JAAMPI010000875.1:0-23863 GCA_013054445.1 Cudoniella acicularis | reverse complement strand
TCCTTGGGTTCAGGTCGAGGATCCGGATGGACAATGAGACATTCTTGGATGAGAGCTCGAAAGACATTGGTATATGTGGCCAAGGTGGGATTTTGTTCATCAAATACGTCCATAGCATTCGCAAGAGTCGGGGGATTGGCTGCGAGGTGAGGGTTGAGGGTACTGTTTCGAAGATCGAGCCTCTAGCGTGGTTTGTCACGCTCGAAGTTTGGATATGTTTTGAGTCGCATAAGGCTATGTATAACTAGGCCGATTTGAAATACATTCCCTGCTTTTCCGTAATGTATGTTGTTGATGGCAATCTGTCGTGCCAAGATCAGTATCGAGAACGTCGGTAAGATGAGGGTTTCTTACATGAAACCATGGTTGCTCTTCTCCTGCCGAAGTGCAATTATAATAATAGTTTTGTTCCTTCAGAAGTCAGTGACTTGTCTTGATTCGAGGCTTGGAACAGCTATTTTTGGGACAGGAGGAATACCTTGGCGTTTTACGCACGGGAAATAACCAATCTGGTATCCCTCTTCCTTCCCACTCTTCGATATAATCTTGATCCTGCTGTTCAGGTGGTATAACCCATTTTGCTAAGCCGAAATCTGCCATCTAATATATTAATAATTGAAAACCACCAACATAATCCATACTAACCTTGTAGACATGCCTATTTCTGTGTTCAGAATCTCTAATTGGACCTCCTCTCAGTACTATGTTATTATTAGCGAATTCATTTTAGTCCGTATATAAAGCGCTTACCATTTTGAGGTTTGATGTCGAAATGCACGAGGTCTGGTTGGTTCCAGCGCTGAGCATTATCACTAGTATCTTCGTTTCCTTGATGCATTGTGAAGAGTGACCTTGAAAGACAGTGGAAGATCTCCCACAATTCTAGCTTGCTGAAAAGGCTGAAATTCCTGACTCCATTTTAACATGCTTCCACCCTTAGTGATCTTTCTAAATAGCTCACGGTTGGATATGTTTTTTGAGGTAGTCGATAAGATCGCCTCCAGCACAGAACTCCATGTATATCCAATGAACCTCTTTGTCCTCCATATCAGGCCTGTATCCAGTACCATACCCAGTTCCCTTGTATAGACGTCGATACATCTTCACGATATGTTGTGAGCCTGAATTGGCGAACGCCAGGAGACATTGAGACTCAGGGATCAACCCATCTTGCCTATATGCCAAAACTTGTTTTACCATGACGTCCTTGAGTGATTTGAGGTCTGCGTCGATTCCCTGGTATTTCCAATGCCCGACTAATTCGTAGCTGCGCAGTCCAAGAATTTTCTGCCCCACCCATCCCGGTCCAGCTCGTACATCTTCCCATAGCTTTTCACTAACAAACCAATCTGTTTCCTCTGGATCTTCGTTGGGATCCACGACACGTGCAGGAGTATGATCTTCTGGGCCGCCAGGAAGAGGGGGTAGATTTGGAAGAGGCGTTCCAGCGTTTCCTTGAAATCTTGACGGCCACGGAGGAAAAGGCGCAGGTTGCGCCATGTCGAAATTAAAAAACATGATCTAGGAGCGATGAATTAGTGTCCACAGCGGCGGCGCGTGTAAAGGAGATGTCATATAAATCGGCTTTTGGGTAGTTTTCGGGGAAGGGGAAAAAAAAAGGGAGATGGTAATTGAGAATGCGACAAAAGTCTTTCCACGCTTGCGGAATTGCCTTTGTTCATACTGTCATTTTTGAATAATAAACTGAGGAACAATGTAGAAGAAAGCATGAAAGGAAACAAAGCCCGCGTTTGAAATGGATTGCGCGAGACAACCTGCGCCATAACGAACTCCATGAAAAGCGACGTATGATGGAATCGAATAATCACGATCGTGTTGGCGATGGCACATGAATTGAACAAAATAGCGTTTTGGCGAAGCTTTTGATGCGTTGTAGGCATTTTATCGCGATGGATGGGATAGAGTTGTAGTTAAGATATATGGAGTTCGGAAAACCTGGAGGGTTCTTAGGTGCGCAATTATAATGAAGCTAACTTAAAGTGAACCATGCAGCCAAACAAGCACATATTATTGGCTCGCTTGGGTTGTTTTATCAATTAATTCAATATCGTACAACAGCACCGAATTCGGGAGATGTGAGCCCAACGACACCTCCATCCCCTTTGATCTCAACCATCTTTCTCCTAATCAGCCAGAAACAAGTCTCAATAAATGCGAACACGACGAAGCCAACGTCAAGCAGTCGGCGTGGCGCTCTGCTCAATTCTTTGGGCGATGAGTGTTACGCATCGCCCAATTGTCCCACCCGCGTCATCACAGCTGGGATGGAGGAATAACGTATTTTTGATACAAGAAAGAAAGCCTGAACACATGTCCAAATCCAAAATACCTCAAAAAGAATAAGTAAATCCTATTAAATTTCATGAACTGAATGCTCACATGACCCAGAATCACTTGACATAAATCACATGCTTCGAAAAGTCACGTGATTAAGCCGGAGTGCCTTGCAGTTCGACTGGGGACTCTCAGGGGCCTGGCATGGCTGTCCACTTTTCAAGACTCAGCTCTCGAGTGAAGTGACTCTTCGATTTATCTACGGAAAGCTTGGTGTATAAAAAATGTCCAAATTGTTTTGAACTCTTTGCCAAATGGCCCAAATCCGAACTAGCCAAATCGCCAGCAACTAACCCACCACAGAGATCTGAGACTTCTGTGCAAAGGAAAAGGTGGATTTAAAAGCCGCTCGTATACATCGCCGTGATAGAACCTGTCTTGTGCGGCGTTGTGTCCCATATTTTATCCATGGAGTTGCAAGTTGCAATCCCAACGCTGTTGACAACTCGACTCGACGGTTTTCGAGCTGCTTAGGGATGCTAGCTATGTGCTAAGGGCCTTGTATACGTCCTGCTTGGTGATGTGAAGTAGAGAAGTTGGCATAAGCCATTGGAAATCGATTCTGCATTGACGAGCTTCGGTTTGGGAGGTTTGACTTGCGAGTCGGGACTGCATGCACACGCGGGATAGGCACCAGACCCTCTGATTATCAAGTAGTTATATCAACCGCGTGTTCGTCTTGAGGCTTGAGGTAAAGCAGTCGAAACCGCGTCTTCTCGAATCGATTCTGCGATAATGCATTGATGAGCTTCGGTTCGTAACGCTTGAGCTGGGTCTGCATAGCTGCTGGACCCACTGATTAGCAAGCCTTCAGATCGACTGAGCCTCTCTATAGAGATGCGATGCCAGCTCTATGATACTGAGAAATTGCAGAGAGAAGGCAGTAGATTCAAGCGTTGGCGAGTGATTCTCGTACCTTTGCAACCAGGCGCTGTCGGTCAACGTCCAAAGAAATCCTTCGCGAAGGCAGGCATTCCAAATACATGCATTAGCTGATCTGCGAATCCGCAACAAGTATGTTGTGCCGGCTATTCTCTGCTGTTTATTGTCGTTCTTAGTCGTTAACGGTTGAGGGGAAAAGGGGAGTCGAGGTGAGCAAAGGTCTGTGGCAAGTGCCACAACCCGAACGTGCAGGTCCAAATGCCCGGTGCAAAACACTCCATCATCGAGATGTTGGCAAAGAGCTGCAAAAAAATCAATAACGCGCAGATGAGGAGCTCTTGTTGGTGTTTTGGCAAGAAATTGGAGATTGGAAGAGTGAAATCTTAGGCGAAAGCCTGAGGGGGCCGAAGGCCAAGGCCTGTGTAACCTGACTCTTCAGGGGGTGGGGGACAGAGCAAGGGGGATGGATCACCAGTCTTTGCTTCTTTTTATCAACTTCCTGTTTTGACGCAGAGCTTTGCTGTTGGCTTGAAGTCAAGTGGTTAACGGCGGCTTATTGCCTAGAATGTTAGTTCTTGGGATTCGAAAGAAGAAAGCGTCCTGCAATGGACACCGCAAGATCCATCGCATTCCTTAACAAAGCACTTCCGATGATTTCAAAAAGAAACAAGTGCTTGAATGGGGTGGGAGTGGTTCTGAGTCATCAATCCTTCAACAGAGGACATTTTGGGTGCCGGGTGCATCACCATGTCTCACTAAAACCAGAATAAGGTTTTTCAGCCATTCCAACCATGACCGATGAAGAATCAGGTGATCTCAGTCTCAGAGCCTCATCCCAAATATTCATGTAACCAAAGGCTCTTTGTCGCTTATGAGGGGCTGTAGGCGGTGTGGGTTTAAGCATTTCGTCTCATTTTGATCCACAGTGAAGATGGGGAAAATAAAGGGGAAGGAGCATTCAGCAAAAGCAACAAGTGCGCTCAAACCAATATTCATGGCATCGTCGCCCTACTCAAGTGCAAAGTTCGAGCATGGCTCCGTGTCTTATCCCCCGCTCCACGTGTCCAATGATTCGGCGGAGGTTCTAAGCCCGAAGGCGTTTGCATGGAGAATACGGCAGGGTTTTGTACCAGCACTGCCAGAAACTGTAATGTGCTGAATGTTGCTGCCTGTGGATCAGCAACGGTGGGCATTTCTTGACAACCATGCTATAACGTGGGCAATTGCGCCTTAGTCTCAATTTGGTCTTATATTGTGCAGCCATGCTCCACTATCAGCAAATATCATCCGAAAGTTTCTAGAGAGTAAGCTTAATTCTAGGTTCTAAATCGATCTCAGTTTGGATACCTGCATCTGCAGAGTCGCAGGTTGTATCGGAAAAGGGGGCGAGCACCCGTTTGACTGCTGCTATTTGATATCGTAGGGCAATATTTGCCTCGTTCCCGGTTCAGCCTTTTGCTTTTGTTGAACTCATTCACGGGCGAGAGGTCACACGAGAACAGCGACGACGTCAGTCCTTCCTCTCTGGCCTGCGAGATAAGGCTGTGGTTGTGTCAGCAACGCTCGTCCTTCACCGCTGATGTGACAATCCACCTCGCAGCAGCCTCGAAATCCTCGATTGAGCCTTGAAGATCTATTCCATCAAGGAACCATGTTTGCTCTGTCCATTCTGGGTTTCGACAGCGTTGGGTTGAGGCTCAGCTCCTCGTCATTACGCGTTTTCTTCGATTCTCGGGGCTCCATCCGACGCACCCGTCCATCCAACCGTGCTCCCACAATTCCCACAACTGAACAACTACATCTGGAGACCTGGCAACAGGGACTCGAGAGTCGAAACCAATGAACATAAACCGGGGAACGCGGAGGAACTCAGCCATAGTGAGTTTGCGAAGCCCAAGGCAGAGCAAACGGTTGAAACGAGCATCCGCCGCCATGGCCCGCAACTAATGATGCTTTTGCCAGTCAGTCAATGTATCACACACAAGGAAATCACTTCTAAGTGGCAGAGAGTGCGACCAGTGGCATTTCAACAGCGCCATGGCCCCTTTTGATCCCGTTAGTGAGCCTGTCCGATGACTTATACGCAGCCTTTGGACCTTTCGAGATGGATATAAAGAAGGAAACTGCCTCCAAGAAGCGGAACTATTTCAAATTCTCCATCCGCAAAAATGACGACCAATCAGCAGCAAATTACTCGATATACTTGCAACTTTTTCGATTGTACGACCACTTTTGGTCGGAAATCCGACCTAAATAGACACATGGAAGAGGTCCATGAGCCTCCAAAGCGTTGCCCATTTCCCGGATGCACCGTGGAAGTCAAACGGAAGAACAGGATTGCTACGCACATAAAAAAGCGTCACCCAGGTTTTCGCAGCTGTTTGTTACTTTTTGCCTTCTGAGAGCACCTTTAGCTGATAGATGGTTTCAGTGGAGTTCGAATTTGTTCTGAAAGCTGGAAAGCAAGGCGCCAGGGTCCCTCAGGTGCGCATTGTGACGTCGGGTGTTGCTACAGGTATGACAGCCATTGCGCCTGTGCAAGCTGAAGATAAACTCTCTAACAATGTTAGGGAACCAGAGAACTGCGGTGGGAGGTTATTTCATTCCACCTAACCCTCCTTCGTCGACATCCTCCTCGATGTCACCGACTCCCTCCCCAAGTTTCGCGGGTCCCTCGGGGCCTAGCGGATGCCCTGCCGACGTCAGTGCCAGTAGCAGGGCACAAACAGCACAATTGTATGCTCCTGAAAGCATACAATACGACAATACAGCTGAGTTGGGAGGTGAAGGCTGGGATGAGGCCATGTTTTCAGGCAGCGGGGAAGAGAGTCCTCGAGACGATGAAATCTATGAAGGAGAATACACTTATCACAGCGGTGTTTGATTTGGCTTCTCGAGGAACTTGAGAGAGAGCTGGGCTAGCGAGACAGGTTTTGGATTTCAATGTTGTAACCTGTTGGCGTCAAAGGCTTGGGTTGTTAATGTAACTATATGTAACTGTAATTCGCTATTTATGTTCCGATTTTGATTCATGCTCCTAATCCAATTATATATATTTTTTCTCCTTCTCAAAATTGAATCAGAGTTGCTTTGGATCTTGAAACATCTTACGAGGATATATTCTGTGCCTCACTCAAACTTCTCTCCAATTTTTAACTGGGTTCGTATCCCTGGGCTGCATGTTCTGCAAGGTAACTCTATTCCATTTAAGCTGTCATTACCCCGTCACTCTCGGCATTGACATAATTACACGGCATATGCAAGGGCATTGCCATTCTTGGGACCCCAATATTGGGATGCCTCTTCACCATTGCTCGGCCATCATCTCCCTGCTTCTCGGCACAGTGGACGAAACAAGACGAGCCCGTCAGCTTCACTTCTTAGGACATGAGAATGGTATGCATATTAAGGATGTGAGCTTTGATTCAAAGAGCATGGGAGCCTTGGCAGCTGGTTTTTGTGCCTCGAATGCTTATTGGCAGTTGTGGAAAACAGTTAACCACTTCCTATTATAGAATAGACTTTTGATTATCTCAAGGCAGTAACCTGAATAGGAAATACAAACAACAGAGATTATTATGCTGCCCTGTTTTGTCATTTGAATTTCCCTTTAAAGATTCATGTGGGCGATCACAAAATGGGGAGACAGGAGCCTGACAGGCAATGCTTCGAGCCCGCGAGTTTGGTCAGCTGGCGACCCTAGAAGCACCCCCTTGAGGCCCTTGATCGAATGAGAACCTTCCTTTTCAAGAAGTGAGGAGTCATGATGGAGCCAGCGCCTGCATTCACGCGTCACTCACGTTATCCCCGCTGGGCAAAGCAATTAAGAACAACAACACCACGGGGAATTCGCGGGTCCGAGAGTCAATTTCGAAGAATCTCAGTCCACTCACCGACGGTAAGTAATCTCTGACGTGTTGATCGTCACCGTAGGAGAAGTGAAACAAACAGCCGAGAACCCTTTCCAAGGGATTGAGGAGATTCTCCGCCCACCTTGCTTACCATCCGTATTTGCCAGACCTCAAATCCACGAACCCGAATTATGTTTGATCTTCAGGCTCACAGCAGCATGGCTTTCACGCGGGTGCGGTGGGACCTGTCCTGGCACTGCAAATACGGAAGCCAGCACAGCATATCATTCCAGATTATTCCATCCGAAGCCACAAAACTGCTGGTACTGGGATCGTAAGCCTTATTATATACTTCTAGGATTGGCAAATATAGGAACGGGGATATGGGAAGCGTTGTTCAGCCTCTCCTTTACGGCCCCGACGTATCATACGCGTCCTATACCGCGGAATACGGGTACGGTGTTTGGACCTCTCTTTGCCTTTTCCACAAAGTGCTCACCGGGGTTTGTTTTTGTGTACTCTACTTCTCGTGCCTCCGGAGCAGCTCCGGGCACGAAAAGATAATGAGGAAGCGGTGAGGAGACGTCGTACGTCAACCTAACCCAGTACCCAATACCTTCTGTGTCGATCTTTTGGCAGTAGTAGCCTTGGGCAACAAATCATACCACATGTCACAACAAGCACTGGGTCAGCACACCCCTTGTCGAGCTTGTGATGGTGTGGTGAGGTCTCTCAGTCTCTGGAGACTTTAACAGCTGCTGCAGGTCCAAACCGGCAGGTCACAGCCCAGGAGTAAGCTAGCCACCCAACCGAGCGTTCAATAAATGAACCCAGGCTCTGCAGCGCTGCCTTAGAAATAGGGGCCTGGTCAGACAAAACTCGAGCACGACTCAATCGGGAACCCTGTTCGAAGCAGCCCCTTTCCACTCACCGAATACCTTTACACCCCAAAGATTCTTGTACTTTTGAAGCACGTCATTTCGTGTACTTCCAATACCTATAATTCAAACTGATTTGCCCAAGAAACCCCTCGCCTGTTAAATCTCCTCATGTATTGCTCTAGGCATTTTAGGAAGTTAGGCCCAGAATAACTTATACCCTGGCAGCTGGAAAGATCTTCAGAATTGCGTCACCTCCCGAAGAAAGGTTGGCTGTCTCGGTTTCATGTACAGGCTGAAGGATAAGGGCTTCGTACTGACAAACCACAAAGGCTGGCTACGCCACCTGAATGCAGTAGGGAGTCGCAAAGTACCATTTCTGGATATCCATGTAGATCGAGATATACGGGGCCCATCTCTTATCTGGTTGGGATACTTAGAGCCCCAATGGATGTGATATGCCGCCTAAAAGCGAGGTGATTCATTGCATCAAAGTAGACACAATCACGATGGTTGCATAACTTTTCACCAGCACCCGTATTGAATGTGACATTGGTGAACTAGGGCTCCAGGAAAAGCCCTAAGCCCTACTATCTGCGTTTGTCATGTTTCACACAACAGTTGCAGGGTCAACAACCGCTGGACGGGCATCACTTCAGGGCCTGGTCACACACCCTCCCACCTGAGACAAATAAAAACCAATTTAAATGGAATCACATAATAATTAGCTACGCCCTTTAGGGACTGCTTTTACTACTTTGAGAACACACCTGCATGTATTAAAGCCTGCGTTAGTGCCTCTCGCGACCAAAAACCTTGCCATTAATTTAGCAAGTATTCTGTGAGGTGTGCAAGAATTGCCGTACCTTACATTTCCGCTTCACACCGGATGAGATTTTTGGCGGGTTTTGGAGTTAGTCAGGTTGATTGTCGCATGAGGTGTGCTCAAAAAGAACGCCAGTTACTATACATGACGGCTGGGTGACCTCAATCGGCAGCCCCTGGGCCTCTCGGCTTGAACTTCCAAGTTCCAACCGTTTCGGCCCCCGCAGATAACTTACCTAGCATTCGGTGACCCAAAGTTGTCAAGTTGACATAGGTGCGTCACTGCATGATGGCCCGCAGGTAGATGGCCACGATTTCGGCCGGTATGTGTGGGGGGTTGATCCTTCCAAGGCCGACTCTTCTCAGACCCAACCTCCCTCATCCAATGGAAAAAACCAACATACCCCTTGCATCATGTACTTTCGTTTCATGGGATTGCTTCATCGGTCAAGACGTTACGTTTCTACCCGATAAGTTTGAAGTGATATGGTTGGCGCATCAACACCGAGACGACTCAGCCCGCCGCACACGAGAAAAATCCAAGGAAAAAAAAAACTTTCAGCACACAAGATGAAAGCAAAGCAATCTCGTCAGACTGCCTCACGTTCCGTGCCCCTTTCGGTTCTTGTTGGTGTGGTTGCACACTGGTGGCTGGTGCATGTCAGATGCTGCAGAAGCGAGCCCCTAACACACACGGAGGAGGTTGGAGGAACATGGAAAAACATGGAAAATTTCTTCATCAACTCAACACCATTTTTTTTTGTAGGCAATTGTGCAGGCCGAGATATTTCAGACTCCGTGAGCTTCGTAATGCGCTTGAGATCGTTGATGTTGTCGTTGATCTTGATGTCGAAATTCCTGTTTTTCTAGCGGAGTCACAGCCTGAATAGCCTAAATATTCGCCAAAATCTGTCGCAAAGCGCTGGCAAAATCTCGACGAGAGCCTTACGTCGATTACCAATACTTGGTGAGTGAGATCGCACCATCGGAATTCGATAATTCTTTGTTTGTTGCTCTTCACACGGGCATGCGGCATGAAGGCAGCGCCGACATTTAAACCGTGGCTCAATCACTTCACAACACCAAATCCAGTCCTCAAATTTACGACACCAAATAACAAAAACAATGAGGAAGAGAATACCAGACAGGTCCTGTGATGTACGCATTTTCAGAATTCCATCTTCTTTACGGCTCTGGGCCTATCTGTCTAACTGCTTCTGCAGGAAACATTTGCTCAAATCCTCCATCCGAACTCAACTCTCCCTCATTCTCCCTACGCGCCTCGTGCTCACGCTTCACCCACCGAACACAATAAACCTCATAAATCTGAGCGATGGATATGCTGTTGATGCCTTTTTGGTTGATGAATCCGTACCCCCCGCCCCCCCCTTGATCTCGCATCGCAGAGGTTGTGCAACATCGTCAGCCTCAGCAGCTCCTTAAAATCAATCCCAACCTTGCGAATCAAGTATGAGACTCTGGAAAAGTATCCGCATTCTGCCCATCTATTTATTCTCACCTACTGTTGATACCGAACCCCATGGTACCGAAATTTTGACCAAGCTTTCCCTTGCTGAATTCCACGATGAATTTGCCATCGCGACCCCACGTTTTCCCCGCTACTCAACACTGCAGAATATACAAGCTCCAGCACATCTCTTTTGGCATCAAATCGAAACAAATTTTTCCAAAACCCCGCCTTTGCTACCCATACACAACCGCAAATGATTCCAATCACTCTGTGTGTTTGCCCTAAGAATCAAACGTGCCGCTGAGCCGGAACAAGTTCCCGACACTTGAAGACGGAGCCCGCCGATGCATCGTCACCAGTCTGGATATATGATCGCTGACTTCAATGACAGTCACCAATTATAGCGCTGAGAACTACAGAAGAAACATGCAAGTGCCTCCGGAAAACATTCAGTGTCGCACTGTCGAAACGGCCATCAACACCATCCATGCTCTCACGAAGTCACTACAAAATACCAACCATTCTCATCGCTTAGTCACGACCATGGTACGTTTCTAGTTGACATTCTCTCTATACTTGCATCTGTTCTTTCTCCCACATTTGATTGAATTGATTGCTGATGAAAACGAATAGATCACCGGCACCAACACCGGCGGAGATTGCGTTTGAGCAAAAGTATTTCGAGCCATCTAGAGGACCGACCATGCATATCGACAAAGAATTACAGCCCGAACGTGCCTTACAAAATCGGAGAGATTGCTGTTGGAAAATTGTCCTAGGACCGGACGCTCATCGCGAAAGCCGCCTCCAATGAACTTTACCAGCCACGCAGATTTTATTTTCAACAACTTCAATAACAACGTGTATTTATCCCATCGAGATTTCCATGTGCGATTTATTCACAAGAAGTAACTGTATCGGGGCAGAGGTTGCGGAACGAATCTTGCGTCGATGGCTAACTCGGTGGATTGCGCGCGCCAGGAATAGGGGGAAGCTCGCCGCTGATTCTGGACGCCTTGGCAAGTTTTCTTTAAGACGGGCAGATAAAAGATCCAAGCTCTACTCCCAGTCGCCAGGAATTGATTAATTATTCCCAAGTATCAAAGTAGCCATTCTCTTTTTAAATCTTTTTGAAAATTGGCGATCGCACCACTTGCAGCTGAGGTCAAAAGCCAAAGTGACCACGATCACTTCATCATTTCAATCACTTTCAGTCCTAATACCACCAGAACATTAACTCTAAGATATTTGTGTGGTCCCTTCTAGCACTAGCTTAAATATAAAAAGAATTGCACTGATGGCCAATTTGTGATTTTGAAGTGTTTAAGTCATCGTGCCTCCATGCAAGCTGCCGAGCAAAAGGCCGTAGCGAATCGTGCCTAATTTACACCGTGAGCGCGCCTGTAACTTTAGCGATCAAGACACTATGCTAAGTGACCTCCGTTCTTCCTCCACCATCCATCACTACATCCAGACTCATCACAATTCTCGCCATTTCACTTCAATATAGATCAATATACTCGTCAATACTCTCAAACCAGGGCAAGTATAACTTCTTCCGGTATACAGCAAAAGACCTCTGGGATGCGACCGAAATGGTTCTCGCTGGGCGTCCTCTGGCATCCTTGACACCTGGCGATCGATTTCATCTCAAGCTTCAGATCTGGAATTACTTCAGCAAGCTTCCAGCTGTATTTCACCTTGGTCGTTACTGAAATTCCTTGTGAATGACCTATTTCCATTCCTTCATCTTCTCTTTCAGGAATCTAGGTTTCCTATGCTAGGTAAGCTATTCTCGGTGCGCTCGAGAACTTAACTGACAAATTCAAAGCATCTTCTCCGACTCTTCTTCCAATGCTGACACCATCTAGGCACGTATCTACCGATCTGGGAGCGCTTCCCATCTCCACTGATCTCGACGCTTCCGTCGAATAAGAGCCGGGTGACCCGCGCGCTTCTACCAACTGAGATGCTCTGGCAGGAAACAAAATGGTTACAATCTGGGATCACTCTCTGGGATCTTTACAAGGTAGTCTTCTGATATGGAAATCGAAAAGGCGTCGACATCAATTTAACATTTTTGTGCATTATAGGTCAAGACATCGACTTGAAGAACGATGATCGCGCTATCCTTTTTAGCGATGCCTGGGATGAGAACCGTCAACAATCGAATACATCAATGTCCCTTCCCTATCCCCCCTCCTTCCTCTCGACCCTTACTTCCGTCGACAATTCCGAAAACCTCTGTGGCTACTCCCAGCTCGTTCTTTTTCATAACAGCTGGGAAACATAGATAGACGGATGATTCCGGGTCTACCGCGGACGATTTTCGGCCAGGAGATCACAAGGCTGACCGAGTACACACTGAGATCTATATTGTAAACTTCCACGATCAAGAAGTGGGGCTTGTTGACTTCATGGAAGATGATACAGATCGAGCAAATATGTTGGGCTGCTGGGATGAACCCCATCTGGGCTATCCCGATGAATCTGGGTACGCAGACATATCCGACAACAGACCGAGTGGCCGGCACACTCCCATCGGTGTCCTTTCAGCATCACCACATGAGGCTTCACCTTTCCCTCAGTTTTCGCCCACGCTTCATTCCGCGAAGACATACCCTCCTCGCTGTCTCAATTGCAACTCCAGGCAGCACTGGCATTTCTCTTACCCCTGGTAATGCCAGATATTACCATCGTCTGATTATCAGACAGAGCATTCTCAAGCCGCACCCTGTTGCAACTGTGGGGAGGAAAGTCACAACTTCTTCTAGTGTCTGCGGGCATGTTCTCATTGTCATAATCCGAGACATCCCAAATACCTACGACACTCTTGGTTCACCTTTACCTTCTCACCTTCTCCATTTCAACTTCACCACCGCATCCTCCTCCTTCCTGCCAACTCTTTGACACCTTCGGCGTCCTCTCTACTCAAACTACGAATACAATGGTTTAGAACGCCAACTACAACCCAAATCACCTTGCATGACACAGCAGCAAGGAATGCCCACTTGGGTATGGTGGCGTTGCTTGTCATAACTGAGATCGGTGCCTCTTCTGGTGTCTATCCCTGGGAATCTGGGTTCAACATCTGGGATTAACAAAGCTGGCGCCTCCCCTCTCCTGCGGCTGAGCACTATGCGCTGAGGCTCATCCAAATTTCGGAGGGCAAACCATTTTCGAGCTCCAGCTCTCCGCTGTCGGTGCTGCCATCGTCCTCGGTGATATCGCTGCCTAGCGGAACTTTCTTCACTGATCATGACGAGCGGGTAGGTCTGATGTCCTAATTTACTATCCATCTGATTTCCCACTTTATTATCTGGCTGCCCTCACTCAATTCAGATCTAACTTAAGCCATGCCTAGTATGATTTTCATCTACAGTTGCCTCCCGGCTTCATTCCCACCACCATTATCAGCGCCGACGTTGAAATCTCCGCCTCCTCGGTTGAAGCCGCCATCGCAGTACCGTCTCGACTGTGCTACCCATCCTCTGCAAACAAGCCCCTCGACGGACTGCGGGTTGCTATCAAAGACGACATTGACATCGCTAGGGTGGAGACCTCCGAATCTTTAAAGGCATACGGCAAGCTGTATGGGAGTGTGCCACTGTCCGCCCTAGCTGTTCAACGCTTGCTTGATCTTGGGGCCGTGGTTGTGGGGAAGACAGGCATGAACCAGTTCGCCGATGCCGAGGACCCTACTGGTGACTGCGTCAATTTCCATGCGCCATGGAATCCACGTGGCGATGGTCTTCGCTCCCCTGGAGGCAGTAGCTTTGGTGCTGGAGCTGCTACTGGATCGACTACACCATCGGGACTGACAGTATGTCATCTCCCCTGCTACTCTACCCAAAGTGCTCGCCACTCACAATGTACAGCTGGAGGAAGTTTCCGCGTCCCCACAGCAAGTCAGTCCGTATATGGCTTCCGGTCTTCCAGAGGGGCCGTCAGTATCGACGGTATACTATTGATCCACAGGTAAGTATTGCCTAGCAATTGCCAAAACAAGTTTCTGAGCACAGTTAGCGATCTGCATATCGTCGGCGTCTTATCCAGGAACTATAATGTCTTAGAACTTGTGTCCAAACATTTCTTTCACACAACGGCATCTATCATACGGGATGCTGCCGAAGACACTCACCCGACGCTTATCTACCCCGCCCATCTGTTCCCAGTGGAGGACAAGGCTGCTCAAGGCATATACGACAAGACTGTCTCCGTTTTGGAGACACTGTTGAACGTGACGCGCTGCGTAATCAATTTCAATGAGGAATGGAAAACCTCTCAAACTCATACTGAAGAGAGTTCCGAGAATTATTTTGCCCCGGTTTGATCACTCCCAGCAGAATATAAGGTGCATCCTTCTGATAGAAGAATATCTAGGTTCCCTACGACTATTTGATCTGGGGCCAGTATCATGGGAGGGCCGCCTTCCGTGCCGAGTACCAAGCGAAGTTTAAGCGCCAGCCCTACGCCAATATACTCCAACAGTTGCGGTGGGTGGGTAGAGAGCGGATGCAACCTGAACACTTCAGAAGTATCCAAGCCAAGCGAGAACAATTCGAAGTATTCATCGATGGGATATTCGGTCGCCATTTTTTCATGGTGACTCCTTTCAAATCTGAAGAGCCAGAGGCTCGGGACATTTTCCGCCCGGCGTAAGTTTTTCTTTGACTGGAGTCAAGTTACTGTCTATTAACACCATCCACAAGTCCCGCTGGGAGAGTCCATGAAGATTTTGGTTGGGGTATGCGGCCAGCGTTTCAAAGCCCGATGGCTGGGCAGCCCGAAATCGTGTTCCCAGGTACTCGATTCCCTCACTACTAACACTCATACTGCCAGCTAACAGACTTACTAGTTGGCCAACTTCTAGTGTTCTCACAGGCTAGCCAGGTCAAGGAGAAGTATGGCGTTATTACATCTCTCTTAGGGTCAAGAGGTTAGAAATTGCTTCCCCTTCAAGCAGTCGCGTACTTCACTAACTTAACCGGGTATGAATACAGAGATTCTTGAGACTACAGGCAAGCTTTTAGCTGCATTGGACATTCCTACCACCGTTATTGCTGGGAGAGTTCCATTTTGATGGGTTGAAAAGATACACGAGTAATTTTTCTTGGTGTTATTGGGTATTTGAAACACAATGAGTGAACGTGTGTATTGGGAGTGAAATACAGCACTAAGTGCCATATCGTTCCTCATCCAACATTACTTGGCTAGATTATTAAATGAACGTGATTCAATAAAAACTAGAAGCAGGATGGATTGACAGAGATGAAATATCCTTGACCCGTTCTATCATTCGCTAATTGCCTACAACATATATTCATTCTACCATCTCAAGTGGTGGAAGGCTCCACAGCCTAACTCCTCTCGCCCACGACAGTGGTGCACTGTCAGCGTGGAATAGATTAGGGTAACCACATGCCATTAAAATATTACATCCGCTGCATGAGGTATTTTCAAATGGTGTTCAATAAGTACCCGAGGATCAATACTCTCTGCAGGCAATTTCAACTTGCTTCAGCAATTCCCAGAACAAAACAAATTACACCGAGAATTGGAAGTAGGTAATCTTAAGACTATGATGAAATTTAATATACTTATTATATTTTCCAGACAATTTTCCATTTTTAACGTGTAAGCACGATTTCCATAAGACCACAGAGGGGTTTTCAGGCACTTACCCCTATCAAGCCATCCGATCCATGATTTACAACAGATAACAGATTCATCCAGTGAACCACACCGACCTTGGAACCCTTGGGTCCCGGGCCTGATTTAGTGATCACTGATCAGATAGACCGGAAAAATGCTTTCTGACCTCGGAGTCTGGATCAAAATGGCCTCGCTAGATGAGAAATCGAAGGCGTTTGATGATGCCTTCTCAATCCAACTTTGAAGTGAAAGATACGCATGTGTCGTAATATTTATCGACTACCTTTTCCATTGTAGTTTCCCTAGTTTCGCGGATGTTGGTTACATTGTGATATCACAAAGACGGCGACGAGTTAAAAATGATGATGTGGAAGAGACGATAGGATAGGGGCACCCTTTACGTCTACAAAGCCTTTTGAAAGAGGCATTGCGAGACGGTAATGGTAAGATGAGGTTGGTTGTGGTGTTGTGAAGTAAATTTAAAGGCGAAGGGATAATTCAATTCTTCGAAACTAAACACAATCATTATTCCACCATTCCCCAAATTCCGAGAAACTCAGTGATTTCCACTACTCTAAAGACTCTTATGCCAAATATAGAATCTTGTAACATAACCCTATATAAAGGTTTGCATATTTGACCAACGACCTTATATGAAGGTGTTGTGAGATCATGACCTGATATATAAAAAGCTATCACAGAGATTCTGGGAGACAAGGAGGCTTGTAAAATCCCACCTCGCAGTTCATCCACCAATGACAATGCCCACGACATAGCCGACAAGCCTCTGGACGCTGCCACCACCAATGGCCCTGCGCTTCACAATTCTGACAGATGAATAGTTCTGGATTCTCCTCCGCGAATGCAGGCGTCTGAACCTTTGGGTTACAGGGGTACCTCCCAATTTCCACTGGAAATGGTATTCCAGGAAATATCCCTCTCCAGAGGTCCAATTCGGTCCGGCGCTGTCGGACTGCTGATGAATAGGTCCAGCTGGAGCCCGCTCTCGCTGACGAATCGCAAGAGTCGCGATAGAGATCCACAAATTCCCGTGGGGTTATCCCGGAAATCTCCACCGCCAAGGCTGTCTCATTCGAAATTGCTTCTTGAACTTGTTCTCAGGAGCAACAAATTGCTCATAAAGGGTCAAGACATCTCTGTCTCGAGCGACCTCGTAAGTTTCGGGTTGATCTTGAACATCTGCAGCCCAGTCAGTATCATTGTCAGCTAAAAGTGAGAAGATTGACGAACTTGATTGACCCTAATGGGAAGCCGAAGAAATTTACCCAAGAGCCTGTGACCCAGCGGTTTGTGACCCAGAAGAGGCATTCCCAGAAGTGGACTTCGTCGAAGCGGCAGAAAATTCTGTCCCAGAGGCCGATGGTGCTGCTCCGCTATTCACGTTAACAGGAGCCTGTACTACGAAAGTCCAATGAATTCAAATCCGTTCAGAATTTTTGAAGTTTGGATTTGAGAGGGAAAAGCGACAAGAGGAATATTTTGCCTTGCAAGTACAAGATATTCAAATTATATCTTACAAATTGCCGGGAAATTCTAACAATATTTTTTTGAATAATTACATTGTTTTGGCGCCGTATCCCATCGAGACACACAAAAGCAACCTCGTGTTTTGGTTCTGTAGAGCAACATTTTGGCCACGCCAGTCCCAAATGCGAAAGACGTTCACAAATTTGCGGCCTTGCCAGCCATCCCACATGATCAAAATTCAATACCGGTTCTCTGGAATGTAATAATTAGCCAAGTGTTGATCGTGATGCGATCATGCCTTGAGGTGTACTTACGGAGATATGTATTTGCTGTTTCCCTCGATAACTACGGAGGAAGAACGATCTTCTGCAAATTCCAGATCAGATGACATCAGCAATGATAGGAGTTTTTCATCATGATCGTTCGCCACAACTCATTTAAGTGGAGTTGAGGTGAAGTAAAAGGTTTGCGGGAGTAATCGCAGATTTGAAACCAAAGTAGACTTGGTCCAAATCGAACTGGCAAAAAGGGAGTGTTTCGTAGGTACATAAGTCGTTGTACCTTGCTCCATCGAAACATTCAGGACATGGAGAACTCTTGATCAACAGTCGGTTGATCTACCCCACCGTGGTCAAAGATCAAATTCTGACATGAAAGAATCGAACCATACAAGCTGCTGCTACCCCCCTTCTTTGCACAATGAAGACCTTCCCAGGTTTGGGAATACACGCTTGTCCCATTGTAACTTCTGGTATTGACCCTGGCACCGAGCTCAATCAAAGTGGTAACAGCAGGTCGCAATCCTCGTTGCGAAGCAATAGCCAGGGCTGTGTATCCTCGTCGGTCGCGCGCGTGTATTTCGCATCCTTGTTGCACGAGCTCTCGAATTATTCTTACAACAGCTCTGCCTTCATCCTTTTCGTCTGACCAGTGTTTAAGGAGGGCTGTGAGAGGGGTGTCGCCTTTGATGTCTACCCAATTAGATAAAGCTTTTATCTTCACCATGCCTATCCAGCTCTTCGTTCGTTTTCCCAGCGACTGCAGCATTGTTTGGAAATTAACAGACTTGTATCTGGGATCGCAATGTCGCTTCACAATAACTGGCAAGTTGATGGAATCCATGTCTGGGCCCGCGGATTCCCAGCTTGAAACCAGCTCCTTAAGCCCAAAATCATAGCCGAGGTTATCGACAGCCTTGAAATCAACGCGAAGCCGGACGAAGATTTCTTCAAGATTGCGAAGATTTATTTCCCAGAGTTTTGCTCCTTGAAAGAACTTGTGAGCAATGGTGCGACCATGGTAATCGCGACTTTCGAAAATAAAATCATGGGTTTCGAGAAATCTCAAAAGGTCGATGAAGTAGTTGATATCATCTAATTGCAATTGCGGCACGTTTAAAACATGCATAAAGGTCTCGCCAGACGAATTCCTGCAGTTTGGTTTTGCGCCGCTCATTATCATTTCTTTCAATGCCGCCGTTGAGACACAATTTGATGCCGCGGCGAAATGGAGAGGAGTATTACCGAATCGATCTGTCACTGGTACATAAAGTGGAAATATAACACTGCCCGTGCCATCGTTTATGAGCTCAACCCAACGTCTTGCTTCGCTGTGAACAATCGAGAATCCACATTTGTTGCATCCATGCTCGATGGATTGACAAACGAGTTGGCAACATGGCCTGGACTCTAAAGATATTTCCTGATAAGTTGGTCGTGATCGTGCAGAGGGCGTTAAATTTGACTCATCAACAAGATCATCCCAGGACTTTTGCTCCTTTGCCGATAGCGGTAAATCGGTACTGACTGTACTGTTTCTCCCATCTTCCGAGCCAGATTCTCGATTCCGTAGGGATGACCCGCGTGATTTACAAGAGCTGGCAATCGAGATAATGCTAGATCGCCAGGAGTTCGACGAGGAATATCGTATAACCGAATTGATGTGTTCGACAACTTGTCTGCCAGCCGTTCCTCCGATTCTCACCTCCCAGCTTCGGATAACCGATTCTGGTTTATAGAGCTTTGTTACATCAGATTGGACAGTATCTCGCGATTCTGGGGCTGAACTTGGAATTGCTGGCAGGGGCTTTGAAATATAAGGCTGCATTTGTAGAAGACGGCAATCGTATGTTAGACGTGAAGGCGTTCGTGAATTGTTATCTTGCGAAAATTCCGTATTTGCCGACAAAGGCGATGGCAGGGAGCCATGTTCCGAGGTTCCAGTGCTTTCAGAATCGGAGCCAGAGAAGTGTTGTAAAGTTTCAGGCGTCCCGTAGCTAGGCGACCAGGAGGTCTGTTGATCATTGTTACCCTTTGCCAAAATCAAGGCCTGCGGAGACACATAAGGCTCATATCCTTCCAAGGGCTTCGAAAAGTCACAAATGTAAGATCGCCAAGGGCAAGTGGGTGAATCAGGAACCTTTTTATCCGTAAAAGGGTTAATTCGAAGGTTTGAAGCTTGCTTCCGCTGCCTATATCGCAACTGAAGCTTCCGAGATTTCTCAATTCGATTGCCCCGACATGCCTTGAATTGATCGAATCTGCTCCGTGCTTGAAGCCAATTTGATGGTCGATATCGAAGGACTTCGTTGCCATAATCGCTTGGAAATAGATTGCTCAATTGAGTTTTGTAGTCTCTGAGACTGGGCAGGTCGTTAGTCATTGAGAAGTATTTCGCAAGGGGGAAATAGTCACCCCGGATTGAATCCTTCATCCCGAAGAACCTCTTGCATGTCTTTTACCGTAAGGGCTGTGAAGCAGCGCAGCCTTGCAAGCTTCCTCTTCCTCGTAGGAGTCCATCCATTTTTAGGTCGACCACCACCACGTCGAACTGGTGCCATCCCAATCTGAACAGACAACCAATAGCACCGGTATTTTGTTGTCTCAAAATCCGTGTTATGACGAGGCTGGGGACAGAAGAGCCGCGCGCGAAGCTGTAGTAGAAAAGACTCGCGATTTCTTTATATAAAATGGTAACGACTGAATAGAGTGAAAACGACTGTAACTTCGGGAATGTCAATATATAGCATCGAGATACAAATCTGGGGAATGCTGAGGCCCAAGACAAAATAAGGTGAGTTTCAATCTGCAGTGCATGCATAATACGCCGGCATCTCCTTGGGTCGCCCGAAAGAGCCATTTCCAGCGCTACTTTAAAGTGAGCTTTTGCGTGATGCAGCTCGTGTGCTATCTCGTGATACCGAGGACCCTGCGGCGAGGACAAATTGTTCAAACTAGTAAAGAGCGGTTGTTAGCATTTTTTGCCCCTTCTCGCTGAATGTTTTCAATTACTAACCTCATGAAGGTCCCAGATCCTTCACAACAAAGGCCGTCCCCAACTGAGGGGATTAAAACAGCGCTCCTCAAGAGACACGCCCCCGGAGCATAAAATCCCTGCACAGCAGCACATCGAAGGCGGTGGAGATAAGGCTGCGTGCAAAAAACCAAAAGAAGCCGCCATTTGTCCTCGACATCTGCAGCGCACGGCCACATTACGCCCGATGATGCTGGAGCAAATTTCGAGAGGGGTGCAAAAACCTGAGATTCCAGGCTAACAGGCTCCACAAGGGGCCGCAGTGCTTCGTACACGTATTTGGCCAGCTGGGCGGCTGAGCTGACACCATGTGCAAGCTTGGCAGGTCTCTTCATCATACCTCTTTCGAGCGACGCGACGCCACGCGTATTCAACCCCAGATTTTTACCCCGAATGCCGAGCCGGATCTTGGAGAGTGCTGAGTCGGTGGGTGTGAGGCGAAGAATCGTGGACGGTAAACATGTTCCTATTGCAAAGCACTCTCTATTGTCAAGAAACATATTTAGACAATAAAATGAGAGGCTTTGTACCGTAAATACAAGCCACGAGTGGCACAGGCGATGAGCCAATCCACGGGAAACCTGAGATTCATCAGGCCAGCTGGAACTTGGACGCAGGCTCATGCCAAAAGGCTGGCGTTCGGGAAAGGGTATTTGACACCATGCCAGTCAGCCACGAAGCCTAATTAGGCTACAAAAAGAATCTCAGATCCCGTGTCTCTGGCACCGATTTGAGGCTCAACACGCCACTGCAAACTTGTACCACTTGGTCCCTGCCCCTTGCGCCTGCTATTGGCATTTTCGGGCCGAGAAATACGCTTTGGCCAATGTACTGGAGCATTTGCATTCCGGTCATCTGTATTCGCCTCTTGGTCCTTTTGCACACTTGCCTTGGGCTGTGACGCAGCACTTACTGCTGGTCTTTGGATCCATCGAGGTGTCTTCAGGTCCTCGCAGGCTGTGCAAGAATGTTTTACCTGGACTTCAAAGGTACCGACATGTTATTGCTGCCTGCAATCTGCCAAAGCGTTGCTCTCCAAGACTGCTGCTGTTGCCTCAAACCATTATCTCGTCACGACTCGTTCTCGCAAAATCTGCTGCAGAAATTATCAAGTTTGCTCAGAAGAGCCCAGCGACCGAGAAATGATCCCAGAGCAACTTTCCGCGAGATCTGCGATGGGCGAGTCGAGCTCGGGCAATTGTTTCTTCGAAGACGCGCCGCGTTTCTCGTGGTGGCTGGGAAAACGCATTCGAGATTCGAACGTAGTCGCTTGATGTTGAAATTATCCTCGTATGGTAACGATCGAGCTGGCCTAGTGAGCGTATTTGCCAAACGATCAGTGGACAGTCTTGGGAATGTGCTAGGAAGCAGCTTGTTCGTACCTCGGCAGTTTTGCTTTTTCTTCGAGCACGAGGAGCGAATCGTTGCCAATTCCCCCCCCTCAATTGCACGACTTGCCAGCTTAGTTTTTTCGACTTAAAACAGCTAATTGGTGCTAAGCAAAAGCCACTGTTGATGAGTATGATCCAGAGGTGTACAACGATGTTGTGGATGAACATCTTTGGGCTTGGTTTGTTCGGCGCGAGCCGAAAAGCGCTGAAGCTTGTTTCGACGACACCCTATAATTTCTTTTTGGATATACACCAGCCTTTTCACAACCCCTTACACTACATACTGGTACTTTCAGCAAGAAAGAGACCGAAGAAATATTTCGAAGTTGCTTTTGGACGGGAAAGATGAATCCTTTAGGCGAAGTTTTCCCCAAATGTCGAGAAGGGATGAAATTGCGAATGCGTTCACACTGTCTGGTGCTTGCAAGAAGCTGGCTATGGATGGGCAAGGTATCGAGTGGGGGAAATCTCATGGACCTATTGCCTTTCTCATCATTGCCAGAGCCTTGCTGTGCCATACTTCAATAACCCTTGGATTCTAAAGAGATGATTCCGCACTTGTCAACTTGGCAAAAAACAGGATGAAAGTATTAATTATCACTTTGTAAGTGGTGTTCGATCGAGCCCAGTACGTTATATCCATTCAAACTACATAAAATATTCTAAGTAAATATAGCCCAGCAGGAAGTGGTCAATAGCAAATCTATCTTCAACGCCGCCAACTCTCCACAAAAGAGAGTGACTGGAACCTCAGTAAAAGGAGCCAAGACGCGCCAAACCCAGAGAAGGTTGGCTTAGATGACGATCCAATATAAGAAAGTCGGTCGCCATAGAAGCGAACAGATAAGATACGGCTATATAAACACGTATATCAGCAGAGTAGATATATCATCTACCTGTGACCACGACCACGACCACGCCCATGACCAGGACGACGAGCATGACGGCCATGGCGACGACCACGACGACGTCGACGAAGAGGACCCCACTCCTCCTACGCCACCCATTTCCCTGCCCATCTTGTGGTACCCAATTGCCAGCTGAAACAACATTTTCCCAGTGACGTTCATGGGTAGCACGCAAACCAGGATAGGGAACCCAGCCTGCAAGAGGCCGTCCCATGTTCTGAGGCGGAAAGTTAGGTTTACGATTGAGCGGCGTAGTGAACCACCCAGCAGGCCGAGGACGAGACCACCTTGACATTGATACATGAGTTAGATCGATATCACAACGGTTTCCTCTTGGGGAGACGGAAGAAGCTTACCCGGATTTGGAGAACGAGCAGGCCCTTGCCCAGTTGAAGCAGGCCGACCCCGACTCAAGGAAAGAACATTGCTCTGACTTGGTAACGTGCTACCAAGTGTAGCAGTAAAAAGAGTGAATGGCAAATTTGGTGTGATAGTGTCATTCACAACCCCTGGAGAGCCAATTGTTGATGTTATGACCCCACAACTCGCCATATTCCCAGCTGCAATTTGCCCGGCATCCCTCGGCATGCCCGCCAGCAAGTTGGAGATGAATAGCTTCCCGGCCGCAGAAATAGCCCTGTCTGCTTGATCTCGATTCATCCGTTAGCCGTATTCTAGATCTCCCATGCGGTCGGACTTACAGCTGGCCTCTTGGTAATCATTGCAAGCGCCATAATGAAGCGAGTGCCCAGAATCATTGTGCCCAGTATTTTTGCCCCCAAGGTGGTGGCTCTCAGATGAATTGTAACCCAGATAAGTGCGTGAAGGCTCAAATGACGAGTGTTTT
>JAAMPI010000874.1:0-23881 GCA_013054445.1 Cudoniella acicularis | reverse complement strand
TCTTCGCATGTGTATCTGCGTTCGTGTACTTCCCCTCTCCTACCTTCAGCTATTTACCTTTCCATTCACACCTCCTTCGCTCATCCACACAAGTCACTCCTCCTTCTCCTATCCACCTCTTGACCTCCTACTCCCTTCACGCCGTCACCGCTTTTAAGAGCATCCCTCACTCACGCACTCACTGCCTATTCCCAGCCGTGAAATCCCACTGAAAAGTCCCACTCTGCACTAACGACGCCGGCGGCGGAGCCGGGCTAGAATTATGTTCCCTTCTGGGCAGCGAACTAGGAACCTGCATAGGAGCCTCAATATGCTCCTCCCTAATCTGCACCGTCGTACTCATATGAATAGCATTCACGGGAATCATGCCCACACCATCCCACCTCTCCGTCTGATTATGTATAATGTGCATACGATTATCATCCGGCGTAGCCCTCAAATTATCCCAACTGTCTGTTCTTGTCACCGTGCCTCCCATCTCGACATCATCCATATCGATTTCGGTGGTGCTGATGTCTTCAGAGCTTTCGCCTTTGCCGCGGATGACGGTCGTGACGCCGGTTTTGGGGTTCGAGGAGTCGCCTTCGCTGAGACGCTTGCCGCCGAAGTGTCCTGAGAGGTGGCGCCCTGCGATGGTGGTAGTGCGTGGGCGGGACGAGAGGCCGTAGCCGTGTTTTTCGTGCCCAGAAGAGGATTTTCCTCCGCCTGGTGTTAGTTTCCTCAATGCGGGGAACCAATCTTTCAATAATGGCCATATAAGCGGTAGGTTAGAAACGTAAACTGCGACGCTGGCTTCGCGCGTATACCATAACATGTAAGAGGGATCCCAGATGTTGGCCAAGTTAAAAACTTTGGTGAGGATAGCCGCGAGGATGACGAAGATACCCATGGAGAATATGACCATGAGGATAGCTTTTTGCTTCCAGGGGACGGCCAGACGTGTTATGAGAGGGAGGGGAATCATGAGCATAAGGGAGTCGGAGGAGATGTTGAAGCAGGCTTGGATGATGGCGTAGTGTTGGAGCGTTGTGCATTGAGGGTCTGGTGGTGGCATGGCCCAGTATCCTGGGAAGGGGCTGCATGCTGTGAAAAAGGCGATTTCGGTTGCCACCCAACCCACCGCGACGTATATAGCAAGATAGAAAACCATGCGTTGAATTGCGAGGCCAAGAGTGAGGCGTGTATATATTAGGAGCACGCAGGCTTTGATGGTATAGATGACATTCAGCATAGCCTGTACGATATTAGTTTTTACATGCAAATCGGGATGGAGTAGTTGGAAATCGGAAGGAACATGCCTGCTCAGAAATAAGGACGATTTTGGAACCCTTGATACGCTCTTGGATATCCTCTGGGGTGAATGTGGGGAAATCCTCTGGAAGATACAAATTGCTTCCTCCGCCGCCTGAGATGACATTCAGGCACACGATTAGAGCCGTGTACAAGCCCTAGAAGTGGAGAATGCATTTAGCATGACGTTGAACTATTGAAAGGCTGAAGAAAGGCTTACGCCTGCCAACATCATCAAGTAGTCATCCAGTTGCAGACCCTTGAACCCAAGTCTGGATATTCGTGCATACCTAGATGTGTATCAGCAAAAGAGCAATTTCGTAGGGCGTTTGATGATATACATTCGAAGAAGAATAAGGGACATTCCCACGCTGTACAAACTCCATGATTGCACTGCCAATGCATGGACGAAAGCCGGATCGAAATCACCCATCTTGATGTACCTTAACTCCTCAGTATGGATGAGAAAGGATTTCGTTCACAGAACGACAACAAGATTCAACGACGAAATCTGAACAACTTTCTCTCACGAAAATGACCGAGTTAATGAGACGCCAAGCCAAAACCCTTTTCCCTCAAAGGGTTGTCGCAAGATTATGTATGTATACGCCTTTCTTTTCCCATCTTGCAAAGCCATCGCCTCCCCATGAAAAGATTTCTCTGCATCGAACTGCAGTGTCTAGACCTTGCACTTGCACAAGCCCCCGTGCAAATCATCTACGAACATCTCCGACATGCGCACGCAAGACTTGAACCTGTGCGAGGGGGAGATAAGGAACGTGCAAGTAATGGAGCACGAATCGCATTCAGTAGACCCTTGACTTGAATTGCTTTTTCTCTTATTTGTCCCTATCAAGGTCCAACATGGAGATCTTTGCATGTTGGGCGTGGTTGCAAAGAAACGAGATAAAAAACAACGTTGTTCCGAGATGAGACGGCCGCCTGGCTCGAGGGGCGATTCGCGAGATTTGCATGCTTTGGGAAAGCCACGTGTGGGAGGACCTGTCACCGTGCTCCGTCCCGTGTGGGATATAAAGAAATGCCCAGAAAATAGGAGGTCTAGAAGGGACTTGAGAGACAGGATGCGGGGGTGAAGATAAAGCAGGTCTAACGCTGCTGTAGTTTCACTACTGCTCGACATCTTCACAAGTCCACCTCCTGTTCAAGATATAAAGATAATGTGTCACTTCTCAATCCACAATGGCTCGTCGCAAACGCGCTTGCGGCGTGCTCTTCAAGATCAGCGCAGTGCGTGCACGAATCACGCAAGTGCGCGCATGGAGCAAGCACGACAATTCAAAACAAAAGCGCGCGAAAAAGTAAAACCGAGCAGCTGGACCCGAAGCTTATCAGAGAAGGGGGAAGACGAGGGGGTGGACATTGACGGTTGGCCAGGGCTAGGGTTGTGGTGTTGTCATTTTCCTGCAGCCCGCGCTTTTTCTCAAACTTAGTCAGGAACGGAACGGTGGGTGTGGGGGCAAAGACCCGTGCCCGTATCCCGTGCCGAGATGGCTTGAACCAAGAAAAGCGGTAGGATCGGCAATGGTTCTGTGCAAACGGGTAGACCCGTACTTGATTCCCTTCAATATCTCCTAAACTTCTAATGAAGTTCAAAATTGGAACCTCCTTCCTTCCTAAGAAATGTCCCGTCCTACCCTCCCGTCCCACCCTGGATTTAATTGTATTCTGAACACCAACTCCGTAAACGGGTAAGCGTACAAAATATCTTCAGTGACAGAGTACCTACAGAGGTACAGCCCCTAAAGAATGTAATAACACTAGCAAGGGCCCTTTGCGCACGTGCTTTACTTTACCAAACTTAGTAAGAGAAACAAGACAGCTGTGAGGTTCGCTACTCGATTTAGTTAAGTGAAGGGTCTGCCCGGGGCCCCCTTTGCTAGTGCTATTACATTCTTTAGGCGCTGTACCTCTGTAGACATCACTGCTGCTTCGTTGTTTCACCCGTCTCACTCGACGAACAACTGTCTGATTTACATTCTTCTATCGATAAGGCACCATTTCCCATTTTGGATCATTAACCAGAGATCAAGTTTAAGAGAGTACCCCAGAAATGATGAGTTGTTAATCAGCTAGATCCAAGAACGTTGGCGGCGATTCGCGCAGTTCCAAATGAAATCAGGCCATGTAGAATTGTAATAAGAAATGAATCGTATGATGTTCTCGATGCATTGAAGATTTGAAGCTCTAGTTAGGGATGCCAAAATGGTGGACTCAAGACTCAAGAGTGAGCTTTGAAACTCGACGGTTACACCTGGCCAGGAGCACGGCATTTGGGCGCGATTCCGTCCAGACATCCGGCTTAGGACTCGACCCGGAGAATGCTCCTGCTCGTTCGATGGCTTTCATCGAACCGTATGAGATCCGAGGGATCATAATGAGTTCAGTGCCATTACCGACAGCAGGGTACTCGGTACTTATTTGGGCGGTTTCGACAACATTGGCTTGAAGAGGCTTGAGCCACCTCATCAGAATTACTTACCGAGTGAAAAATAATCCTCCCTAAAACATTAAATCTATGAATAAAACAAGGTGTGTTCTTCGAAGGTCTCTCATGTCCCAGAATAAATGAAATCGATACAAACCCCCCATGCCACAACTCCGATTCTGCAAAAGCATGTTAGTACGATATTTCACAATAACCTCCACATAATCTCAGAACCAATTTTTCGCGAATCCAAAACAAGGTGTTTGTGGAGAAAAAAGCATACCACTGATAAATACTGTGAGACACCTTATATGTCGATAAAATTTATATCTAATAATCCCCAAATAAACTCACATAATTCGAGAAACGTGTCTGTTTGGAAGAATAGTTGTATTATGAAATACCAACATTATAGTTGTGTTAATAAGACACACATACAGCCATCAAGGCTTCACGTAAGAAGATGTAATATACAAAAGCCCTCCCAATCATCTGATGTTCGTATCTCATGACATCGTGTAAAAGTATGCTCAAACATACAACCCAAAAGAAATTCAAAGCCCAATTCATCTATTAAAAAAATGAATTGCGTCAACGCCAGCAAATGCATAATATGTACAATATACATAAGGTAAGAAAAGAAAGAAAGAACATTTGCACACCTTATTTACATACCCTTTACAAGAAAAAAGAAATAAATGATCAAAATAGATCAAGAAAGAGGACTACTAAATCATTGATAAGAGGAATTTACAACATATTCGGGACCAGTCAAGACATGGTCATCGAAATTTTGGGTAGGGAGAATAGAAGAATCAAAGAACGCCATAGGGTCGTTCGAGTAACTGGAAGAGAAATTGGGAAAGCTGCTTTGCCCATACATTGACTGATCAACGAATGAACTCTGCTCTGACATATCGAGAGGTATGCTTTGCATGTCGTACATGTTGTTGGTAGTCGTGGGGTACATGTTGAGGATCGGTGACGTTTCGGCGAGGAAGGCGCTGTCGTAATTGCTTGGGACGACGACTGCTGACATTGGTTGAGAATAAAATTGCTCGTCAGGTTTCGTATCGAGGCTTTCGTCTTCGGATTCGTCGACTTCTTCTTGAGTTGTCGAAGTGGCATATTCGGTCGCCGGTTCTTCCACCTCCTTCATCCAGTACTTTAACTCAGACATGGGTGGCCAATCTCCACCGCCTTTTCCACCACGCTTCTCAATGTCATCGACCTTAGTGCTCTTATTCCGCCCCTTAGCCTTTGGCTTGAAATGCGTGCGTCGAAGATGAGCAGCAGCGTTGTAATATGCGCCGTACTTCTTCTGCTGCGGACCGCATGCTTTGCATTTTGAAAGTGGTAACTCAGGCTTGGGATGACCATGGCCCGTAGGCTCGATGCAAACCCACTTCTTGACTAGAGGCTTGTGCTCGCGGTCTTGATGTCTTCTCAATTCGTGCTCGCCACGAAACCCATCTGGGTGACTCTCGCACTGCTTGCAGAATACTCGATCATGCTTTGGGCGCTGATAAGTAGGCTTCGAGATAGCAACTTTGTCTTGCGACCCGTCTTTCGATTCGAGTCGCGCCATCGATTGTGATGAGTTTGCTCGAGACATAGCATTTTCATCGCTCCCGCCCTTGGGCTTGAGCGGTCGAGCGGCCGCCAAAGTGGCTTGTAACCGCTGTTTGTTTCGAGACGACGATGACGAAGTCGAAGAAGTACTTTCACTCGATTGAGATTTCTCCATCTTCTCGCCAAAACCAGTAGATGCAAAAGCGTCTGCAGAAGAAAAAGAATGTGGAAATTGAGAATCATGACTTGCACCACCAGCCCCAACCAAAAGTTGAGACTGCTCTTCGCTCGAACAACGGCGGTTATGATGAGATGTAAAATGAGGAGTAACTTGATCATACATGATTTGATCGGAAGAATCGACATTGGAATAGGAATTGCTTGAATTGACCTTCATCATCTGAAGACCTTTGCATACAGGTTCATTGAGACTGTCTTGCCGAAACATACTATTTTGGAAAACAGGCTCATTGCTGCTTTGTCGACTCATAGTGAATGTTGTTGCAGAGGTGAGTGTATCAGTTGTCGGTGTTGTTGGTGTTGCGATGTTGAATGAGCCGGTCGAAAGAAGACCACTATTCATTGTCGATGGTGTTGAGAAGGGAGGTGAAATCTCTAGCGTTGGCGTGCCCATCGCAGTACGAGCGATATAATTGAGCGGATCTTCTAGATCTTCAAGGGCGTGGTCCAATTCTGGAACCTGTTCGAGCTCGTGTCTTTGTGATGGTGATCGCTCAAGTTGAGTAGGCTGGTGTGAGAACGTGTAAGACGTGAGAGGTTGGTCTTTCATCATCCAGTCTATCGCCGGGTTCTCTAGGGGTTCAGATCGTAATGGGGGAGGAGGAATAGCTCCTGTCTGGACAAAGGGACCGCTTCGTGCTGATGATGTTCCTCTCGAATTGTTGCGGGCCATTTGAGGTGCTGACCGTTGGGAGAGTGTTCTTCGTTGGGATGGAGTCTCAATCCGATCCTAATAGTCATTAGAGCCAGATCGGGAAGATAACCAAGAGTTGTCCTACAGAGAGTTGTCGAGCCATGGTAGCTCCACTACTGGACATACTTCGAGGAACATTGTTGACACTTCGGCGATGGTGGTGCTTGTGAATAGGTGATCGATGGTTTTGGTAGGAGGTGGAGGGTACACTGGAGGGAGGGAGGAGAGCCAAAATCTCGGCCTCTATGTCCGCGTTTTGAGCAGCGTTTTGAGCATTAATCTCGTCTTTGATTGCTAGCAGTTGCTGTAAACGTTGTTGACCCAGGTCGATGGTGGTATTGATCCTGAGATCCGACATGATAGGTAAGTATCTTGGGGGAAATGTGAGAGATGTCGAGTTGCCGAGTTGCTCCAGTGTTTCGATGATGAAGCTGTAACGTCTGCAGCCTTGTAATATCAGCAAACGGTTACCACCCTGCCATTGAATGGAGTGAAGCACCAGGAGGATCGTCGACTTACGAAGGGACAGTTGTCTTCCACGAACGCTGAAGCTGACGATGGTTCGCAACTGGAGTTTCGAGAGCGGTGATGCTTGCAGATGCAAAAGTAAGGCGGAGGGAAAGAAAGGATGGATGGAGGAGAAACTAAGTATTTCATACGCAGGACGACGAGGCTCTGTTGGGCTCCGACGTCGATCACCTGGAAAAGGGCTTGCAGCGGCGCGGAGGGGAGCACACGAGTGGGTGCGCTTGGGGAGCGATAATGGTGAGGATGGATGGTATTGGAGAGGGTGGAGCGATGCTGCGATGGATGTGGTGATGCTTGAAAGCTTTGAGATGCATGCGGGCTGGGAACGAGTTGAATCTCACAGATGCGAGATGGATGTGGATGCTTGGCAGTCGGGCGATGGCACACCGGCTCCCCTTGCATTGTCCGGCAGCGAGTCCTGCGCGGCGATAGAGTATTGGGCAACAGTTGGCAGGTGTGGTGTGCAGAGATGCGGAGGAAGCTGAGCAGAGTGGTTCGCATCTGGAAGCACCTGCTGCTGCTGCTTGCTGCTGGTGAAATCGGGGAGAGTGGTCGCCATCGTGGTCGAAAGTCAATCAGCGCAGCACGGCCTGAAGAGCCCAGGGGAGCTTCCCGACAGGGGACGCGAGTGGCCCGTTGGAGGCCTCTGTAAGGACGTTTCCAAGCCTATCGACGCTATCGGAGGCTCGCAGCAGCGGGGTGCCAGGCAGTCGTCCAGCGCTGGACCATCAGACTTTTCCCCCGACTCCATACAGATCGGGCGCACGCTGCAGTGCCACGGCGCGAGAACACGACAACTCTGCGATTCCAGTAGCCAGCAGCCAGCAGCCAGAAGCTAGCTGGGAAAATCCCCTTGTCCATGCAGCGCTACCCAGACCGCCATCACCTTGACTGCTCGATGACAGTGAAGCAACGAATCAGCGCCATCCCCTCTTCTGCCCGGTCCTTGCGGTTCGCTCCGACTGGAACCACAACTCGCACCAAGACAGAAAGTGAGGCAAACAGTCCGCCTCACCGAATGCCACGATTCTGATTGATTGCAGCCAGATTATTCGATAGACCGAAGGATCCGGCTCGTAATCCACGTTCCACCACGGCACGTCTCGATGCTCCACGTTGCTGAATGTGGTTCGCAATTTTGGGGCAACGAGTCAACGACAGCATACCTGGTCACGACGACGACGAGGCCGCATCCTGAGTGGATGAAGCATCACCTTCAACCTCAACGGCTTCCTGTGTCACCAACCATAACTTCGTCTCCCACACCGATTAATTGTCGACCGCCAGTAGGAGTTTGAAAATTTTTCCTTTGCTCACCGGGGCGTTTTCGATGTGCATGACGCCCCAGCGTGGGTGATGGTTCGCATTATTGTTAGAGGAAATTGAGACATTTTTTAGATCTCAAGTAGTTAGGCCGTGGGAGGTCGCACAAGACGAGCCTATCTACGATGAGCTTGAGAGTACCAAGACTTACAGGTTGTTTCAATGCCCTGATGCCCAAACTGTTCGCTGGCAAATTGTCTCTGCCTGACCGAGCTTCCTTGGACGCCCGACTCAACTTCTGAGCGTTGCTTCGCAGAAAGCTAAATTTATCGAGAGAACTTGCAGATGAGATGATGCTTGACACGAACTTACAGACTTCGAAGTGAAGTTTAATGAGACCTAGAGCGGTCGAACCAAAGAAGCATTGACAGCGGTTGTGATAGTCGGATATCCCATGTTCGAGGGGAGACTTCATATGGTATGACTCGCGATGCAGGCTTGCCAGGATTCCTCGAGCCTTGAGTGTAAATGCCGAAAGCCAAAACAAACGTTGAATTGGTTTGGAAATCGTAAGATCGTGTGTTGTGCAACTGGACTTGCAAAATTCCGGGGTTTATACTTCGAAAAAATGGCCGTGGCAGGGTGTCCAAAATGTATCCAGGGGGGGTTCCCAATGAATTGCAACCAGAAATATATGCCGTTCGGTATGACAATAGGTGATGGGGAATAGTTTGTTGCAATCTGATCACAGATCTCTCTGGCTTGCACTTCAAAGTGCTTTCTTCAAACTCCCGGCTCGGGTTGAGCATTGACTAATGCTGTCGAAACAAAAAGGCCGATGCAATGATAGCATATGTTAAAGTGAAGATGGCTCTCTTTTCAATCTGGATTTATTGCAACCGTCAGTTTACTACAACGGCCGGTGCTGTAGAACACGACTCACCAATTTGATTGATATTAGTAGTAGTTTTCGAAGGTAGACACAGAAAGCCGGAGGCCTAAAAGCCATCAAATCGTAGCCTCAACTCTGACGTCTTCAATGCCGGTATTCCAGCCAACGAGCACCAAAATAAGCCATACCTGGGTGAGATTCGAAGGCTCTTCCATCAAGCAAATCGAAAACCAAGGTCCATTTGGTCAAGGTATGCGCCAAGGATTTCCATGGTATGGTTGTCCAGCGTGGGCAAAAATTAAACCATGGAATCTGAAGATGTTCTAGCTTTGTCTTTAAGACTTGTATACAGGATGGTTCAAGAAGATAGAGAACTTTCTCTTCAGACAATGTATTAACGGATCGGAAACATGCCCAAAGCTCGTATCCTTCAACTTACCAAGGAGCTTGTCGATGAAATTTGTTCCTCTACAGCTAAGCCAGGGATGATTTGGGCGACGGTAAGGTCGCCGCAAGGACGACTGCTATCGGATCCGCAAAAACATAATCCAGCACGAATCAGATTGGTAGAGGAATCAGCAACAAGTAAATCCAGCAGCTGAAAAGTGTTGCCCGGAGGTGACCGGAAACAGTGTATGGCTGATACCTTAACTTCTATCCTTTGCACCATTGTAATATCACAGGTCCTTGATGCATAATCCGTTGGAATTGGGCCATCGGAATCGTATCTTGCTAGTCGAGCACGGCGGACATACGGCAATATAAGGTCCAAACATGTAGCAATATTTGCCATCGCAATCTGCCTGTCAGAAGGGGTGTTGCCTTGTCGTTGGGGAAAACTGGGGTCATCAAAAGCTGAAAAATCTGCAGTCCTGATTGCTCCTGGTCAACGTAGGTAAAGATTTCAACCCTTTTCGAGAGTTGGGACCACGGTAATCCGTATATTCCATCCTGGATTTCGCAGCCGGCCAAGAGGGTGCGAAGTAAGGCCTATCAGAAAGGTGGCTGTTCGGGAGAATCAGTTGCAGAATTGGTTTGAATGGGGTGAGCGATACTTGTTCAAGAAAGCACAGAACTTTGCTGCCGAAGTTCCACCCACCTGTAACCTAAATGACTTCGGCAAAACGATGCGCCGAAAGTCAAGCCACACAAAGTTAGCACAGACTAGTTACAAGCCACTCATCTAATCTGATCTGATAAGCTGATGATGACAGCTTGGACATAACATCGAACGCCTTTAAACGAAGTTATATCGGGGATTGCTCTACCATCCGGTCTCCATCTTCCATTTTCCATCTTCCACATGGCAAAATGCGTCCGATTCATTCAGCCTTACTGGCATCAGTTCCAATAGTTCTAGCGAGTCAAACTGTGTTCAGCGTTCACGATGATCTGCTCGCTTTTCCGCAAGTAAGTAGCTCTTGAATTCCGATTGCGCCAAGCTAACAGTCAGCAGTACGAAGTTATCTTCTCCGATTCTTTCATACCCGAAGCTGCAGCAGACCTCATAATTGAGCAATCTTCCTCAGCAGCTCACGCTTCTCCCAAAACCTCCGATACAACGAGCATTGAATTCCCAAATCCAAACCAAAACTCACCCCATACCCCTGGAGGTAGCCATGCCTTTGACCCTTCGCGCGAGACCTATGAGCTTATGTACCTAAATGGTGACCAACATCTCTGCATAATACCTATCGTCAAGACCCCGCCGAGGAATGAGACATCAGAAGCGGAGGCAAAAGCTGCCGAGCAGAAAGAGCTGGCGCGTGCAACAGACCGCGGCTGGGAACTACTTCAGGAACTTGAAGGAAACTGTTTATATTATGTCTCTGGATGGTGGTCATATGCTTTCTGCTACAATTCCGAAATCACACAATTCCACCAACTTGCACCTCAACCAGGAAAGCCAGCATTGCCACCGCAGCGGGATCCAAACACAAAGGAATTTGTATTAGGTAGGGCCAAGGGAAAGCATAGTAAAGAAGACGAATGGGGAAATGAACTGGCACAACGAAAAGGCCACAAGAGTGAGCCACCGAAAACGGAATTACAAGTGAAGGGTGACACTCGGTACCTAGTGCAAAAGATGGAAGGTGGTACAATATGCGATCTCACTGGAAAACCACGAAGAGTGGAAGTTGAGTACCACTGCAACCCTCATGTTGCCGATCGGATTGGATATATCAAGGAGGTTACAACGTGTTCATATTTGATGGTCGTCTACACACCCCGCCTTTGCAACGATGTAGCGTTCATGCCACCCAAAAATGATAAAGCCAACTCTATCGTATGCCGAGAGATTGTCCCCGAAGACGAGATAGAGTATCGCCGAGAGTTACAAACACTAGAAGCAGAACTTGATGCCGCGGCGACGAAGGATAAGGCAATCAACGTGGGTGGTGTTGTTCTTGGAGGAGGCCAATGGATGAACAAAGAAGGTCAACGCATGCCCATTCCTCCAAACTTTGGGACAGAAAACTTCGGTAAACAAGTCCAAGTTATCGCCAAAGCGAAGAGTAAAGAGGACGGTGGACAGGTTGAGATGGTTAGTGATGCGGAGTTACAAAAAATGGATTTGGATCCGGATATGGTGGAAGAGTTAAAGAACCAAGTGCAGAAAATGGCAAAGGAGAAAGGTTGGAAAATTGAAGTTGTGGATCAGCCTGGCGAGACGAGGGAGATCCTGGGAATCGTGGATGGAGACGATGACGATGACATTAGCGCGAATCCTCCTCAGCTTGGTGGAAAGAAGAAACCGAAGAAGAAGGCCGAGGGAAAAGATGAAGATGGTAGTGAAGAGATCTTTAAGGATGAATTATAAGAGATCTTGTTAGTTGTATGTAAAACAGTTTTATCCTCAAACGCCTTTTGCATCTGCTTTTTGAGATCGTCATGCGAATTCAAAAAGTTAACTGTTTAACCCCTCTTCAGATACTCCTTGCCTAGCAAGCGCTAGTTTCCATGGACTACTCGTTATATATAAAGCTACGTTGCCCCCACTCCAACGTACTTTGATTACTCGTTACTAGTGTGAAATATGCGACAAAACCTTCTAGTAAAGCCTCTTTTTTGCACTCCAAAAACTGCTTTAAGCATATATGTAAAATTTTATGCCTCGAAGGCTAAAGGCTTGCATTTAATTAATATTTAATGTCTCGATGTTCTATTAAGGACTCTAGAGACGAAAGTCCTTTACCTGAATAATTGACACTCCTTACAGAAAACCTCTTAAATTTTCGAGAAGTCAGGACTCATATACGCAATCACAATATTCAACTCGATGCCCGTCCTCTCGGCCTGTTTTCTGAGAACCTCGGGAACCTTCCACGCCTTCACAAGCTCGTCTTCCTTAACCGACAACCCGTTGGGCAAACGCTCTTCGGGAACATATGGCTCATCCACATATGGCACCTCGCTTGTCAGAACCTCTATCCTCTTCAACTTCGGCACATACTCCTTTCTCTTATCCTCTAATAAAGTAGTTAGCCATGGCTGGTCTACGCCACTCATAAAATCGTGATACCCAGGGTCATCATAGAAGACCTCCAATTCTTCTAGAGCTGGGGGAAGACCAGAATAAAGTTCCTCGACATTGGCCCATCCAAAGCCAACCCAAAACACGTGGAAAATTGAGAGAAACTTAAGACCCGAGAAAGCTGACAGATTGATAGATTTTGAATACGACTTCGTCAAGTTAGCACTATGTTTTTCCTCGTAGCAGGGAGCAGGGAGGATGAAACATCACCCTATTATGAGAAAGTGAGAGTAGAGGGAGCAAAGAAAGAGGTTACTCACAAGTCCTTCGTGCACAAGTGGCGTTCGTGTCATAACCAATCTCTCCAAAGATGTTTTCTGAGACGAGAGTGCACGCACGAACGCAACACATTCCCATTCCCGCAGATCCTCCCCTCCCACCTGCCCAGACCACTCACCCGGCTCCACTTCATAATGGAGAGATTTCAGCTCTTTCGGCCAGTGAAATAATTCGGTGAGCGCGCCCTCGCTTGCACCACAGTCGATGAGGTAGAGGTTTTCTACCGTTGAGGTATGATAGTGATCATTATCTTCGAATTCGAGAGGACTCCAGTCATTGAATCGAATCAACTGGAGAGAATTTACGTAAGGGAACCAGAAGAGCGGCCAAACCTCAAAGGCAGATCGACAAAGTGTCGTCACCGTGTCGGTTTGTGCACGAAGCTCGTCCGCATTTGGAGATTCAGCAAGTGTGCGTGTAAACTGGGCGAGTTGTTCCGGAGAGGTGGCGATAGTAATGTTAGAATAAAGGAAGTCTTGAAGTAAGAGGTGAAAGCGTTTGCAGGTTAAGATCAAACGAGCGATAGTGTTGCATTGCTTGGTTGTGCACTTTGTGATGAACATTGCCTTTTTCGTCCAGGCCTCGAAACATATTTCCTTTTCTAGAGCGGCGTCTAGTTCTGGTTCACGAAGAAGGTGTTGGAGAAAAATCATCTCGAGTATCTCGTCTGCCAGGTCGATTATGCGTGCCATTTTGGCTGTTTGAGTGAAGCTCGAATGTAATTGTTTAGACGTGGTCGAGATTTGGGAACTTGGGAAAATGTCTTGATATCTCTCTTTAAATTCACGCAAAGGATTCCAATGTCTAGCAAATAACTAAATAGTCACGCTGAAGAAAATTAGCACTCCTAAGCTTGGTCAAATCTACAAAGACACTATCCCAAGAAATCGAAGGAAACATAGAGAGGTGGCGCATCACGTGATCTCAACGAGTACCCGTACCTCGGTAAGTTTGCGAAGTCTGGTATCAGATATCTCTTTTTGGTTAAAGCGAAGAACCGGAAAATTTTCCCTGGGCGCCAAGAGTGATACGTAATTGTCAAAAATCTGGATATTCAAATTGGAGCAATTTACGTTAGCATTTGTTGTGACCACAGCCTTACGCCGAGGCTGGCGATGACGCTGCTTATGCAATACCCTGTAATCCACTTACCACTGCTGAGCCAGCATTTACTAAGGCTATCTACGAAATACCTCTAAGCAAAACAACTAATAAACACCCTCATGGAACGTTCTTTACCTTTCTTCTCTCATTTGCATAAGAACGTCGATCCTTCCCGATGAGGGTTTTCCTATTCCTTTTTTCAATCACGATCGTATTTCTTTCAATCGCATTCAAAGATAAGATCACAACCCACCTCACCACCTTCGCAACCCTCCTCAATCTCACAAATACTACACCCTTCGAAGGCCTTCCCTTCCTCCCACTTCGACTCATCAACAGAACGCCAAAAGCCAACATGACTGTCCCAAGAGCTATTCGTAAAGCCTTCCTGGCAGTGGAGCAATCTGAAGGCGCCGGAGCACGAGTACGACGCTCAATCGGCACACCACAACTACGAAACTTCTCCCCCTTCCTCATGCTCGACCATTTCAATATTAAGCCCGGCGCAGGCTTCCCAGATCATCCTCATCGCGGACAAGAGACAATTACCTACCTCCTTGAGGGCGCGGTTGATCACGAAGATTTCGCTGGGAATGCAGGCACAATTCACGCAGGCGATTTGCAATTTATGACGGCAGGAAGAGGCATCGTGCATGCCGAAATGCCAAATCAAAATGCGAATGCCAACATTGGTTTACAATTGTGGGTGGATTTGCCAGAAAAATTGAAGATGTGCGAGCCGAGATACAGAGACTTGAATGCCAAGGAAATACCCCATGTTGATATTGATGAGGGAAAGGTTCATATCAAAGTTATCAGCGGACAAAGTCACGGAATCGATAGTGTGAAGGACCTTGCATATACTCCTGTATGGATTCTGGATATCGAGATTCAGCCTGGCGGAAAGATCACCCAAGAGTTACCCGAGAATGTAAGCAAAAAAAAACCCTTTGTCCCTTTGTGTCCCTGTTTAAGCCAATTGGGAGAATGTTTACTCCTCTCGATTCCCTCCTCCAAGATGTGGGGCTAATTTGTTGAAGTGGAATGCTTTCGCCTATACTTTGGGTGGCAGCACAACATTCGGTGTGGGCGCCGACAAGACTATTGTAGGACAATACCACAACGTGGTTTTCGAGCAGAAGGGAGACGAGGTAACAGCAGAAGTAGAGGAGAGTGCCAAGGAGAATGGCCATTTTGGTACGTCTTGCAGATCCATTAGTCCCCCCTCGCTTATTCCCGTTTTCTACTGGCAAAAAAAAAACTTTTCGAAAATAGCCTATCAAGTAAAATTTTGTCTTTAATTGCTAGGAGGAAGTCTTCATACCAGCTTTCCAGTTTCCAAATAATCTCCAAGTGGAGGATCTTCCTCTTTTTTTTAAATTTAAAAATCGTAAACTTTTAAAAGCTAGGGAATAGAAAGTATCTTTGCTTTCTATAAATCTCGATTACAAGATTTTATACTATAATTATTCTCAATTATTTTATAACATTCAAGTGATCGCGACTACTTTGATCTTCAAGAGCCTAGAGGTGGGGTCGCGAAGCCTGAAAATCGCTTAAATATACCCTGAAAATACAGATCATCCATACCAGGCTCGTAACACATACACAAATGTAACACCCTCTCTCTTCTTCCCAACACAACTAAAAGCAAAAATATCTGACCTCGATTCAACTCTTGAGACCCCATTCTAAGAAGAGGCCATCTCACTCACTCTATAATCTCTTTGCGTTAAGACCGCAATTCACTGTTATATAGAACAAAGCTTTCGATGATGATGCAAAGACTATTTATTTATCGAGCAGCCCATCGGTTAATGCGTTTACTTCTAATATATGTATCAAACCTAAGGTTTCCCCCTCACTCAACTCTTACGGACAAGACAATTGGACATCAATCGAATTCAAGGAGAGTAAATCCAGATTCTAGGACAGATGAAAAAAGACATAAAAGAATCTCTCACTCTGTAACGATATATTGCACAGACATACTGTTTGTCTTCTGGAGTGTACTAACAAACTTAGTGGCACATCCCAGAAATACTCCAAGTACTGAATAGAAGTTGACCAAAAGTTCGGAATTACACTTCAAAACTTTATTGTCATAGGACTATAAATAAAAACGTAAAATGCTCTTTAGGCCGCGTAAAATCAAACATCCCACGATGTCTGAAACCAATACCCCACCAATCCAATCCAATCCAATGCCCTATACCCAATATCAACGACTACTAGCCCAGATCATAACCCAAGTAATAACGCCGATTTCCGTCCTCTCAAAAACACCTCTATGTGATTTAAATCAATGAGAAACAAACTCCTTCCCAGATATGTTTCTCCCCTAAATGACCCGTAAATATAATTATCTTATGTCCAATTGAAACGGTTTGAATCGCCCTCCTATTGTCGCGCAACGGGGACACTTCCTTCGTGCCCCTTGTTCTGCCATTAGAACATCAACGCAAGCTTGACAAATGCCGCATATGCATTCCGTACACGCGTATGATTCTTTAAGCAGTGAAATTCCTTGACATGCTGCGCAATAAATTTGAATACCTTGAGAAGAAAAACTTGGCGATGAGTCGGAGAGACCGCGGGATTCGATATGAAAATTGTCCCCGCTTTCTCCACTTTCTACAGATGGGAATGGTTCTGGAGCTTCAGGGAGATATGAGGGTGGTGTGAGGGCTTGCTGGAGCGGTGAAGCCTGATAACCCTGAAAGTGGGATGCAGAAAATGGAGGTAGCGAGGCCCGATTTACAGAAATAGGAGATGGAGGTACCTGAAATATTAGCCATAATAGAACGTGGCGCGGATCGAGTGACTTACTGGTGTTCGATCCTCGTCAACATCTTCAGTGGCTGATGTTGCAGCATCAATCAAATCTTCCCATCTCTTGCCATACGCAGCGGACAACCCGCTGGAAGGTTCAGCAGAAAAGGCCTTGCGATCGTAACTCATTCGTCTCAAGTATGCTGCGTTTTCACCCCGTGATTTTTGTCTCTTGTGTTGGGGTTCCCTTGCACGCTTAGACACTGATTGTTTTCGTGGACGGTTGGGAGCGGATCTTTGAATGGGAGGAAGTGTGGAAGATCGACCAGGAGGAGAAGTAGACAGTATGGAAGGGAGCAGCTCTCGCCGTCGATGTGGATTGAGGTGTGAGTAGGGTTCGCTCGTGGGTTCGATATTGTTGTGTATTGGAGGAAGTTCTATCGAAGACCGCATTGCTTGCTTGTGCGCCTCCGTATCGGACATCCAGTCCTGTAAACAATTAAATGTCGGCAAAATTCCATGTTTGTCGTCGCAGAAGATACGAACCCCTTCCGACTCCCAATCTGCCTCCAATTTATGGTTGTGTAGTTGTGCGAGAGCTGCTGCTGCGCTAGCGGCTGGCAGCATTGAGCCAGACTGGAGATCGTCCAGGTTCCTCGTCGGTGTGTTGCGACTCGAGTCGTCGCCGTAGTAGCTGTTTCGGTCGTTGCCATAGCCTGCAATTGTTAGCATTCATCGCACAATGCTTTGTGATTGTGGTGCGACTCGCCGTGAAGTCCAAGGTTGGCATTGGTTGGCGGCGGCTGCGGTCGTTCGGATGGCGGGGTATTGATCATGAGCTGGAAGCTCTCCTCGGTCGCTGGCAACTTGGAGATATAGTGCTCGGGGTGAGCTCTTCGTATGTGCTCTTGCATGGACCGATAGCGTTTTTCCTGCGCCCAAAGTCCTTGTTACCACGATTGCACGGGGAAAATGCAGTGAAGCATCGCAAAGGGTAGTAAAGGTAGTAAAGCAGACGCAGCAGAGTAGAGACTCACGCCGAGGCACCGCTTGCGACAGCTGGAGCCATCTTGATTCCGTAACGGACAGACCACCTCATTGTTTGCGTCTGAGACGGAGAAGGACGATGTCAACGAGGATCGAGGCGGCATCGTCAGTGTTGACCCCACCATGCCCAAGCCGCAGATTAGATAGTGGTATCGCAATCGATATCGCGAAGCTCGCTTTCAATTGACGGTGACGACGGTGCAGAGCTGCGCATGCTAGAGGGGGTGGTGGAGGGAGCTTGGAGGATGAGGTATGAGGTACGAACTGGGTCAGCAGCGAGAGGTGTGGGAGCTATGGGGATTGAGCTGTTCCTTGTGGTTTCATACAATTGGTGTTTGGGGAATGTGTGGCCCATGGAGAGAGAGGGGCAGCATTGAGCTCGGCTAAGAGCTTTCAGCCCAGGAGCTGTCGAGAAAGATCGAGCTTCACCAGGGAGGATTGGCCAGAGAAGACTGGCACTACCATCAGCACTACCTCCAGCAGCAGCACCACCACCACCACCACTAGCAGCTTTAGCAGAGCGATGCAAGAGTGAGGAACTGCCTCGACGGCGCAAGCAAATGCCGCACACAGCGCGGGGCAGCAGTCGTCAACTCTACAACTGCAATGGGTCTGAGAGGCCCAGCACTGGGTGGAAGGGCGCTTCTGGACTGCTTGGGTTGGCAATTAATGCCCCGGCGACTGATGGATGCTGCCCCCCAACCAGATTCAATAATTAATGTGGCCGGTGTCTGGTGTGGACTCGATCCAGAGGTACCAGCACTGCCCAACAGCGCCCAATCATCTCGCCGCGCTTTGCGAACTGTCCACGAGCTCGTTCAGTTTGCGCTGAAGAAGCCCGGCACCAGACGGCTGGCGAGGACACAGTGCGAGGTATTTCGCACAGAGGAACAGATCCCCAGACCCAGGAGCCTCCCATTTCCCCGTCCTGATCGCCATGGAAACTTGCTTTACTCCGCGATGTGAATAGCCTTCGGACGAGAGCGCCGCTTCTCCACACTTTCTGTTCAGAGCTCATAGCCAAAAGGAGCTACCTTCCGATGAGAAACTAACCTTGCAACCGTCATATGCAATACTCGAGTGGTTATTGTCCACGTGATGTACATTCACGTGATTCCGATATCAGGGGGTGAAAAGCATAAGGACTCATCTTCTAGAGCTATGCGAGGGTGGGATAGGTTCTGTTGACCACGGCGATAGATTTGACAGCACAAACCGGTGAAAGGGGCCATCGACAACGTTGGTCTGTTGCAAAATTGGCGGTAAGTTGGCGGGTAACCTGTTTTGGCCAAAAGAAAACACGAAAGATTTTCCTGGACGAGATCGGCAACTATTTCGGAGGGCTTCGGGTGAATTATTCGACGAGAATCAGGAGGTTGAGGGCGGATGCACATGTCGATGGCACGGGAACGACCCTGAGTTGAAATTGATTGGGAGCGAGAGGGACTGAAATGAGATGGAGAGAAAAAGAACTCGAGAGGCAATCGCGGGATGGGAGGGTTGAAAAGGAGAAGGCACCAGTGAGGTACGAAGTAGGCGAAGAAAATTGCAGAGGCTTACGGCAGGTATGGCAGGTCATGTGACTGAGCCCCTGCAGCGGAAACCACTACCCTTGCATGTTGGATAGCTTTTGCTGCTGAAGGTTTTCGGCCGTGGAAAAGCATTGAAGGCTAGTTGAGGTACTCACAGAAGGACGGCAGCTCACAAATATCGTAGTAATTAGCCTCTTTTTGCCTTAAGAAGCGTCCTTCCGTAATATTTCGCTTAATAGAGGAAAGTGTCTTTGCCAAGAGTAATAACGGACTCTTTTTTGAGGTATATTTTACTCTATACTCGGTCGGGTACTTTCCGAGTACCGGGCTCCTAGTCTAGTTAAACTTACAATATTTCACAGTAGCAGAATAACTCAGCTCTGTTGACTGTTGACTTTCTAAATTACTTATTAGAACCTGAATTAAAGGGAAAGCCTACAGCTACTGAATATGTCTAAATCACTATCCTACTATGGGGATATTACCTTCTTTTAAACAGCTCATTTGGATTTCCGATTGTCTGGCACTCATAAAGTACCGGACCGAGTATGTAGACCTAAAAAAAAATATCTTGACAGCCTTTGAGAATGAGCGTGCTGTCTGAGTTGAACTTCGAGTTACGGCAATAGCGACTCAGAGGTGGTCGTTTAATATTGCTTTTGAGAGCCTGTGCGCTAGAATCGGTAATCACATATAGTTAATCGCCTCGTCTATTTTCACTCAGTAAATCGCGATGCCTTGAAAGACTCATGCTGCGGCTGAAAAAGCTTTTTTTTGAAAGGGGTAGACGCGAAGATTATGCAATGTGTGCTTTTATGCCCCTTGATGAAAAGCCGAGTTTGAAAATGTCTGTGGTGTATATGAATTCCCTCGATGAGTCGTCCATACAATTGAGACATTCCAGTATAAAACTAACTGACGTGTTCACCCCTGCATCAAACATAATGAGGCTTCATTGCTGAAGATCAAGACGACCGGTTGGTGCAGCCCAACGGGATTTATTTCATTTTCAATAGAAGATTGGGTGCTCCTTAACGAGTGAAGAATCGAAGATGCATACGCATATGCATGTTGAAAGTTGAAGAATTGGCTTTCTCGCAATGTTCCAAGTTCAAGGGCCCGCCAAAAACTGCCCTGTTCTGCGTGTCCAATTTTCTGCAACGATCGATCTGGCACGCAATTCGTCAAAGCCTTCCGGGCGGGCGGTCGCGTGTGCAGGGATCGACCGTTGATCCCCCCTTTTGGAAGCTTGCCTTTAGCAAATCCAAGCCTCTTCCAAGCCTGGACATTTGCGTTTCTAGTAATCTGTACCCGGAACTGGGAGATAAGAAGTTTCTTGCATGTTTCTGCGAGACACAGCTGGGTATGGGCTCGGTGATGACTGACAGGAAGAGGCGGGGTGTCAAATAATTGTCAATGAGAAAGTTCAACTCCAACTGCAGGGCCTACTTGTGGCTCGGCGAGGTACTACAAAAGGAGCGTGAACAGCAAGGCCCAAAAAAGAAAGCAACATGGTCCACAGATGCTGGCAGCTCACAGGTCCGCACAGTCAGCTCAGCAGCTGCGGACTAGAAGGAATGAGCGAGCAGCGGCGAGCAGGGATTAGCATTGGCACGGCGTCATCTCTCCTCGCTTCGACTATCCCTTTCCCAGTGCACAAGGCCGGCAAGGCCCAGTCTGCTGGATCTAGCACAGAACACTCTCAATTCACCTTCAATGCCAGACCCTGCTCGTCTTGCTTGCTGGCTGCTGGCGACTACAAATCCCCTCGTTTCCCCTCCGAACCTATGGCTGGTGTCTTCGCAGCATGCTCTTTACCCTCCATTACAAGTCCATGTACAACTACAAAAGTTCGAGCTGGATCCATTTTTTCTCGCACAAGGCTGTCCCCATCCTCCCCGTCACCAACTCTCCACCCAGAAATCCGAAGTCGCGATTCAACTACTTCAATGCTCTGAACCTCACACATTTCCTGGACCAACTCATCCAGAAATTCGAAGATGTCCTTGACGGTTAAGCATCTGAATTCAGATGCCTCGTTCCTCCTCACCTTCCAACCCATCTCCCAATATCCGCCTTCTCCAGGATATTCTCCGAAGACCTTCACTATCCTCCTCGATCCCTGGCTATCGGGCCCTTCGAAGATATGGCATCACAAATTCTCAATATCAAGACAAAAAGCGCCTTCCTGTGTCTCGTCTTTGGCAGATCTCCCCGAACCTGACCTAGTCGTTATAAGCCAGTCGAAGAGCGACCATTGCCATGAAGAGACTCTGACCCAACTACCTCGAAGTGGCGGAAAGGCTATTATACTTGCGGAACCTTCGGCGGCCAAGATTATTAGGGGATGGAAATACTTTGATCCTGAGAAAGTAGTCACTCTGCCAAAATGGGAGGATCCTCGACTGCGAAGGCCACCCACCTTATTCCGCATCCCCGTTGATAGACTCAGCCCAACTGGAACACCCGGAGAAGTCACGATTGCCTACCTTCCGCAGAGAGGAGACATCACTGGACTTCACAGCGCGATTGGCATCACATACAGACCTCCAACGGGCTTCGTCAATACTCTCCCTTTGACACCACCTTCATCTCCCGGATCCTTCAAATCGGCATATTCAAAATCTCTCAGCGATCGAGCACTTTCTGTCATCTATTCTCCACATGGTTGTAGTTATAAGACTTTGTCACCATATGTCACCTCTCATCTTGTTTCCGAAGCAGCATTGCCACTCACTGCCTTGCTTCATTGCTTTGACAAAGTCACCAATTCATGGTATCTAGGAGGAAACATTTGCAGCGGCTTTCCCGGTGGTTTGGAGATTGCACAAAATCTATGTGCCAAGGCATGGATTAGTGCACATGATGGCGACAAAGAATCAACCGGCTTCGCAAACAACAACATCGTGATCGAGAAGTACGAGCGAGAGCATGTGGAGAGTGTAGTTAGTCCTCGCAGCGCGAAGTTTCCCAACAGGAGAATCGGCACCGAGGCAATTGTATTGGATGTTGGCGAGGAGAAGCAGTTGAGCCAGGGTATAGACTTTGGACCTGATGAATGAGATGATAACGACGACGATGACACGAATACAAAAAAGTTTAGGCATATTAGAGCTGGATGCGACATGTGGTAATAGAATGAGGCATCATGGTGTATTTTAGGGGGCTTGACCAGTGCAGCATTCTAGCGGGCGTTCTGAGCGAGGGTTGATACCAAAGTCTGTAGCTTGTCAGAATATAGTTGCAAGAGAATTGCAAGTTGTATATTGCATCAATTCTTACTTGTCCCTTGAACTCCTCCGTGTGACATAAAATCGCATAAGTGTCTTGACACCTATTTCCTTGCTATTAAATAACATACCTCTAGTTAGAGTAAGTGGTACAATCGTACAACCGTACAACCATCATTTTCGTGACACTGACTTGAAGCAATACATCTCGATTTGTGAAGGAAATTCCAAAATTTGCTCGGCATCCTTCAACCTTTTAAACACTTCAACACAGCTTGCCTTAAGCCCAACCTAGCATGTTTTAAACTCACGGCTATCATTCGAAAACGGTATAACAAGACAACAATTGCAACTTGCTTATATTCTTTGTGCAATTGCTTGTCGAGTTGCCGGGCAATGCCACTGATCATACAACTACCCATTGGATAAACAGTACAGCAAAGGCTAGCCGCTTCACATCACAGCCATCCTCACTTCTTGGCACTCTTCAACATCGTCTCCCGCATAGCAGCCCTAGCACTCCTGCTTCCTCCCAACTTCGGGCCCTTCAGCACCTCTTCTTCCTTCTTCCCTCCAGCACTCCTACTAGGCGGTAGTGCCGGACCCGCTTTCTTCCTCTGTCGCGCAGACACCGCATCCATGAATTCTTTTCTGAAGGCTTCTGCGATGCGGTCATCTGCTGCTTGGTCATCGTCGCCATGACTCTGTTCTTCGGGTGGTTCTTCGTAGATTTCCACTGTGAGGGCGTTAGTACTTTGCTGCTGAATAAAGGGAAAAAGGGGAAGCAAGAGCGATATAAACGCACATCTATTCTCCCTTAACACCTCCTCAACCAACTGATCCCTCTTCACGTCATCACTTCCTCTTCTCTTCCGTCCCCGCCACGGCTTTCCATCCCTCCCCAACCTAACTTTCCCTGGTTTCCGCCCCGGAACACCCTCTTCCTCCACCTCCTCACCGTCTAACCGCCTCTTCGCGCGGTCCGTACGCTCCACGTTCTTATCCCTCGCTTCGTCGCCAAGATCAATTTCCATGAGCTTACCAAGCGCGGCAGGCTGTCGCTGAACGTCCATGTCTTTTCTTAGACCAGTTGCGTCGGGTTTGCCTTCTCTGATTATAGTAGTCGTAGTGTGTAAGGCGGTAGAGGTCGAGGATGAAGATGGGGCCCCTGGAGCCAAGCCCTCAAAACGACGTCTAGCCATCTCAGAATCTATAAATGCCATCCTTCCATTGTCAGTCACCATTCCACACACCACCACCACTATTCTTCCATCTTTTCTTACTAAGGCAAAAGAGGCAAAAGAAGCACTTACATATGTCTATTCACATCCCCCACCGTCCCCGTCTGCGGNCGCAAACTTCCTCGGGACTTTCACCAACCACCCTTCCCCTTCACCTCCCTCTACCTCCCCCTCACCATCCCTACCTTCTCATCAACTCCCTCCCTTCCTCATCCC
>JAAMPI010000873.1:0-23919 GCA_013054445.1 Cudoniella acicularis | reverse complement strand
GTTACGGCCCAAAAGCCGAGTCAGAGGAGGGTTCACAGGTTGAGAAGTATTGTGAAGCGCCAAGGTATCTTAGAAGCGCTCGGAGAATTAGCGGAAATAACGAGCCAGAGGAAGAGGCGACACAAGTTGAACAGTCCTATGAAACACCGAGGTATCTTAGGAGCGCTCGGAGAATCCGCAAAAAGCCAGCGCCAGAGGAGGAAGTTTCACAATTTGAGAAGTACTATGAAGAACCAAATTATCTTAAGGGCTTGAGATCTGCTAAGAGCAACCAAAACAGCGAGTCGGAAAGCGATGACATGGACGGTGCATCTACGCCCAAGAGTAGAGGACGTAGAGCATCCAGTCGAGAAGGAAGCAGCAGCAATCCGCAGTGGAACTCCACTATGGGAAGGGAAGCTGTTGACAGGACACAAAACGAGCCGGCCTATACTTTCTCACCAAATAATCCCTTCGGGCCACTTTCGTACACCACATCTCCCTCGTCAAGACCACCTTTGGACACGAACAATTTGGATGATCCATTCAGATACTTAAGCATGAGTGCCCGAAAGTACTTGAAGCCCAGTTCGGATGATTTCTCCGATACAACTTCACATCTAGCAACGAACAAGTAAAGGACTGGGATTTGGCGGGGAGAGAGAGGAGTGTCTTTCTAATTATCTGGAAGATACTTGTACGAGCTTAGAGAATGATCCACAACTATTAGTTGTGTCAGGGGCTGTACATATTTCACCCTAGAATGTACCCACAGCATTTTGGAATGCTACCTTTATGTGTCTAAGAATGAAAACAAATTGATGAGGTTTTCATAAAGATAAGAATGTGCTGACAAGGGACTTCTGTACTGGATAGCTAGCTTTAGCAAGAACACCATCACTTGAGCGATTCGATTTTCAGCTGTTACATTTAATCTTGTCTTTTTTGTCTTTCGTCTGTTTCATATCCCCTAATGCACTACGAATCTATGCAGCTACTGGTCAATACTTAAAGATCCAGGCCTGGTCAAATAAACGCCAATACCTGCACGCACTTCTAAATGTAACTTCTGAGTCTAAACAACAGCATTGCCCATGTAGTAGCTGCATTTCCGAATCAGTATATAAATTCATATAACACTGACGTCGTTAAAGTTTCGTGATAAGATCTCTCGTCATTGAATCGCTCAGCCTTCGGCCCAAGGGCATTTCGTTGCTGGGTCCTCCGCCGTCAGGTCCACTAGGTGCGGGACCAGGCCCTCCTCCAAATCTTCTCTGATTTTCCTGCATTCGAAATCGCATCAACCAGCGAACGTGCATACATGTAACTTGTTGGGTGCTTCTCAACTCGGCCAGCTCGTTCTTCATAGGTATCGTTTCGTTGAAGAGCATTACTGTATGCTTTGCTCGAAGTTCAGATAGCTCAGCGGCTAGATTGCTAATTCGATTTTGCTGAACCTCAAGCAATGATAGAAGGTATTCATGACCGGTATCCAGTGTCTCTGCATTTGCTGTATCGGATAGATTTGCGTCAGATGAATCCATGAATTCAAAGGGTTTCTCCGATGCCTTTTGTCCACTCTCCAGGAATTTAATTCGGCGTTCTTGTAGATGATTTGTCTCCTTGAGATTTCCAACTTCTTTTCGGAGATCGTTCACTTCCTTTTTGATGTTTTCAGCTATAGCCCCAAAAAGCTTGAAGGTGCATTTGTCGTTGTGAAGTTGAAGATTATCCTGCTTTGCCTCGTAAGAGCAGCCGTACTCTTTCCATTGACAAGGCCTGCAGACCTCTGAGCAGGATTCCTCATGTTCAACCTTTTTATGGCGCAAGATAATAGTGGTGCAGTGCTCGCATGGCGCAAGCCGTTGCTTACAGACAGTATGGCAATGATCTTCCATTTGTGCCTGTTCAAGAGTCTCCATACAGTCAGGACACTGCACTTGATAGTGCAAACATCCCTGATCAGATAATCGTCTCTTCACAACCCCAGCACATTTCTTGCTGCTGTGAAGAGCAGAACACCTGACAAGTGATTCAGGGCAGTACTTTTCCATGTGATGTTCCAGCATTGATCGCGCAAACGCAATGTTACAACATGGACATTTGGCTTTCAGAGAATCCAGCTGGTTGAAGACCATCTTAGGGGCTTTCATTAGATCTTTCAGAGATAAGGGAAAACGGTCGATTGGGCAAAGCTCGCTGTGAGACAAGGAATCGCCGATGCACTCTCGACAGAAAATATGATCGCAGTCCGTCAGAACAGGGTTGACGAGGGGACAACGACAGATCGGGCACATGAGGTTCTCATCAATAGTGCCATCATAAGTGATGGCCCGAAAGTCGACAGTATGACGGAGGTTGAGTTCTAGGGAGGATAAGGTGAGGGATTCTTTGTGGGTTGCTGAAAGAGAAGGACTTCCAGGAGACGAAGTTATGAATGCCGTGCTCTCAGGGTTGATTTCAAATTGAACTGTATATGGTATTGAGGAGAATGAGGAGAGCGGCAAGGGCCTAGCGATGGTATTTGGAGCAGATGTCTCACCGGAAGGTGAGTCTCCCAAGGACTCTAGGAAGACGTCGGCCGAGTCGGGCCCTGAGTTCATGGTGTCTGGAGGGAATGAGTCTTTTCGCTGACCAGGCTACGAAAGCTACAAGCCAGCGAAAGAGAAACAAAGTTGTTCCTAATAGGCGTGTTCTTAAGTTGATGAAGTTGAGGAAGTCGAGGTTGCGGCGACCCGGCTGGTAAGAGGCACGCACCTTAACGTGGTGAAGGAGACTCTGGAATGTTGAGGATTGTGAATGGCTCAGAAAGGCTCTGAGGGGAAAATGACAATCAGATAGCAACTGGATAAAGCAAGAGCCAGATCTCTGACAATAAAGCGTGTTGTTATTCAGTGTGTTGTTAACAAGAACCCCAACCCGAGTCAAATTAGCTTGAGGGCTGCATAACCGTTGTGGTGCTACCCTTACCCAAATCCGCGACCTCCTATTGGCTGTTGGTTGAGAGGCTTTAACGGCAAGTCTCGTAGTCTCTCCGTCTGACGTTTTGATGCCAAAACCATCCGAGTCGCAGTTCTAACTTACTACTAGGCAGTGACTTTTGTGTATTTCCTTGCATCTTCACCGGCTGAATTTCCCTGGATGAACACAACCATAGCCATTTGAATCTGCAGAGAAACAGCCCCTTTCTCACAGTTCCCCTTCGTTTGCGACTGCCTGGCCCCAATCATGGCGAATCCAAACCAGTACTTCCTGCTGGCGGACCACATCAAACTATCTTTGCTAGAGCGACAGCGGGCGATATCACTAAACCTCGAACCTACGTCTCAAGATGGGCACATCTCCCGATCACTAGATTCATTGCGGGAAGGGCTGGAGAACGTCACCAAGGAGAGGATACGGCTGGAGGAAGCAGGGGAGACATCGTAAGCAGCGATTATGCCTCCGTGGCCGGTGGAAAGCTGATGAAGTTGGCAGTGCATCCCTTACCCTTCAGGAAACAGAGCACAGTCTGCAAACACAATACAATGACTTGGGTGCTCAATTCCGCGGTACTCCGACGGACACGACTTCGTCGACGATTTCACACCCAAATGACCCCTCCCTCTCTACTGACTTTGCCAGAGCCTCCGAACGACCACGGATAGGCTCCACATCCTCTTTTCTAAAGAAATCTCTTCGGGGATCACACAGTCCCGCAACTGCTTCTCCAAAATCCGTTCGTTTCTCCGATGCGCCGTTAGTTCAGGACGAAGATGAGGCCCGAAATGCCCTGTTTCCATACCGGGACGACCCTACATCAGGTCCACCCGATCAATCACACCTCGATAATCAACAAATTCATGCCTACCACTCTCAAGTACTAGCAGAACAAGACGAAGCCCTAGATAGGCTCGGAGAGTCGATCGGACGACAAAGGGAGCTTAGTATCCAAATAGGGGATGAGTTGGATGAGCATGTCCAAATGCTAGATGAAGTCGATGGGCATGTGGATCGACATCAGACGACACTCAACAAAGCCCGGAGGAATCTTGGTACCGTTGCGAGGAAGGCAAAGGATAACATGCAAATGACGATTATTTTGGTCCTCATTATTATACTGGTCTTGCTGATTGTCATCCTCAAATAATGAGGAGGTGGGCTTGGTCTTGGGAATTTGTAACTTAGATGCATTTTCAGGAGTAACGGATCACGGAACGGCGGCCTTATTGGAGATGGCCAGACCATTGCACTCTGCATTTTATTATGTCTCCATTTCCCGTACATACAATACTACTATTATACAGTCTCTTCCCTTCTCTCACCATGGAAGCCTCTAGAGTCCAGTGTCTTGACTTGTGCCATGTCTAGTCACAGTATTGCCGTCAGTGTGTTTCTACCTTTCAACTACAAGTCCAAATGACCGTTCCCACCTACTTATGTTTCTTCTCCGCATGACTCGCAGTCTTCTTCTGCATCTCCTCAATTGACTCATTTCCCTTATGACGATCCGCAACTACGGCTTCCTCACTATCACTAGCTAATTCCGGCTTCCAATGTCCCTTCCCCTCTTTTTGCTTCTGCAATTGATCCTGCTTATGCTTTTCATTATGCTCGGCTTGATTCGGATTGTCTGTTATAAAACCTTAGCTCGTTTCCTGGAAGAATATATACGATTTGTATTTAAAGACAGAAGGGGAGAGGAAAGGGAAGAGATAACATACGGCGATTACTCTCCTTCAAAGCCCTCGAACTCGAAGCCGAGAAAGGTCTAACAGCAATTTCCCTTCCGACAGGACGAGCAGCAAAGGCCGCAAATCGGGAAGTGCGTGAGAGGAAAGACATATTTCTTGTTTTGTGTTCTTAAACCTCTGCTCAGTCAGTCGGTCATTCACCCGAGTACCAGTACATGGATAGCACCAACTCCTCTCCAAAGATAATTAACAGAATAAGTATTCCAGAAATCCAATTGACCAGAAAGAAAAAACAAGTTATGTATTATTCTTCTAGATTCTAGTATAATCAGCGATACACTTCTCCGCATCGTACTGAAGCTTTCAGGAACGATGGCCGAGCCTGAGCACACAATCAATACGTCATACCCCTCAACACAACAACCTAAACAAGAATCTAGAATCTAGCCCCCCCTTTTCCCTACCTGGGTTTCTTCTTCAGAGTTTGGCTGAAGCCACGCTTGTGTTTTCACTACTAACTTTGGTCTCTTCCTGGTGAATGAGACACCCTCCCGAAGTCATCTTTCCGGAAGCGCCGTCGTTGGTCTCGTGAGAGCGAAAAATGAGATTTGAACGAAGGTCACCTGCCTCAGCCTGCTGCCTTCGCTATGACAGGACATTCAGTGCACGTGCACGGCATGGTATTTTAAGACTCAGCTCGATGTGGAAGTACATTGAATTTGACAGCTACACTGTGCTGAGCATTAATCATTTCTTAGACAAGAGAGACTGTTTTCCAGTTGAATCCCTAGTCCAAATATATATATCCCTCCGAGGCTTTCTTTTACTAGAAATGAAAAGGTTTGATATAAGACTCGGATCCCAAAATAAACCCAAGCCCCCCACCCAGTCTTTGTAGACATATATCATCAATAGCCCATCCGATATGATACGACATAGATCCATTTTGATCAGACAACGCAAATGCACCTGCCATTCACCCGCTGACCTAATATGACCAACACCGAGCGCTCATCATACAAGAAGCGCAGCCTTTGTTCAACCAACACCCTATCTGCCCACCCCAAAACATTGGGATATAAAACAAAAAAGATTGAGAGAAATCTTGCCCCGTCCCTATAAATACCGGAAGAAACACCTGCAGACCCCAGTCTCCAATAATAAAAGGAAATCGTCCTCTATGTAAATTGATAGTATATCATTTTTTCGTAGACCGTGAGGAAGACGCCGCTTCTTGTCCCACCCAATACAATGCTAACCAAAACACCGTCGCAAAAATACGCAATGCGCGCTCAAAATCAAGCCATCAAGATGGATGGAAACACCATCTCTCTTATTTAAACAAGGTATCGGATATCGTCATTCGCGCCGTCGCCATCTCAAGAATTTGGTGAAGGTGTTGTCAAAAATTTATACAAAGGATTCATTGAGGTTGAGGTTAAAGTATGCCGGAAGAGTATCGATACCGAAGAGTGGTTGGTGCCCGCCAGGATGACAGATTGACGAGAATGCGAAAAACAATCAGTGCGAAAGATGGAAGACTAGCTCTGCTGGTCGGGTTGAACAGGAACAGACATGTCTACCAACGCCGACCCATTGTTTGTTGCATCCTGGCAGGCGATACCGATTGCGGAGGACTCGACATGCTAATGCCCGTGCTGGGGTTAACAATCGGGATAGCGTTACGAATTCGAGTCGCGGCGGGTTGATGCAGCTTAAGGGATGTAGGTTGGCTCTGGTATGAAGGTATATACGGATTTGAGTTGGAGTTGAGGGAAAATCCGGCGTCCGGAGCTACTTGGTGAGATTGCGGGCTGGACTCAGGTGACCCGCTAGATAGCGAGGAGCGATCCGACGAGGAGGAATGGATTGAGATCATATCAGTTTCGGTGAGGAGGTTTGGACAAAACTCCAAGTCGTCATCCAAATCGAAGGACCGTCCAGCTTCAAAGCGTTGGCGGAAGTTTGTGACTACGACAGCCTCCTCTTCTTTTCTGACGCTTCGAAACTGCTTGTGGGAGTTTTGCGACAAACGAGGCGCCCTGCGGCCCCGACCATTATGATGCGAAGACGAGGCCGACTGGGCGTTTGCCGAAGTAGGATGTTGGTGGGCGTTGTAGTGGTAGAAGGACGACATTATGGTTCATATGCTTGTGTCGGTGAGCGAGGTGGTTGTGGTGTGAGGATTGCGACCGGAGCGAAGTTGTGCGACAAACAAAAAGGCGATGAATGGATAGCTGATTGAGAGAGTCGTTGGCTGGCGGTGAAGGTTGGTAATTATTGCGATAAAAGTACTGAGTTTGCGAGCGATGGAAAGTGATAAAGAGGATGTTGGTTGAGGATGGGATATGATCGGAGGGGAGTGAGGCTGGGAAGAGGAATGGTTTGGACTGGAGGTTGGCAAGCGTATAATGTAGGGAGCGAGGGCAGCAACTGGACGAGTTAGCGCCATATTTGCCGAGCCAATGGTCCTACCGTGGCGCTGCCAAGTTCGCCACTTGAGTGGAGGGGCCGCCGCAGTGTTCCTGTGCTAGCACGCCAGCATCTTTTGCCATCGACGGAGGGCGGATTCTTTGTTTGGATGTTGGACGAGTCCTACACAACAGTCACTCGAGGCCTATTGTCAATCGACAATTGTCAATTCTGCCCTGGAATGACGAAGTCCTGTCTATGTTCTGCGCATTACTGGTTTTAATTGCAAAGTATTGCATTGCACTGCGAAGTGAGGTGTGCGTTGCAGTTGCTGGATGCCCTGACAGCTCAGCCCAGTTCAAATTAACCTTACTGCTCCAATGATTAAGGAGGAATCCGCCGATACGGAGGCTCGAAATCTGTGTTGCAGCGACCTCCATTCTCCAGACTACCAGGTTCTCCAGTCATGCCTCGCCCTGAGCCTGGGCCTGAGGTCTGACAGGACACAGTTCTGACAGCGTCTGGAGCGAACCGCGCTGACTGATGCTGGATGTGTCCGATGCAAAAGGAACATATCGACGTCGAAACCCTAAAAATGGCCTCGGGAGGTTCGCTGGAAGGCCGAGTAACCTTAATGAAGGCGCCAGCACTCGACTGCTGTATCTGCAGCTCAGGGTAACGAGTTGGGACCCTCAAGCTGTTGGCATCTGGAACATGCACCCTCTTGAGTCCTTTCAGGGTGCTCTGCTGCAGTGCACCAGCCGTGGTTGGCACGAATTCAGATGCACACCAAACACCAAGTTGCTTAGTTGACCAACCACCCGCCGTCAGTCCCAGTGATCCTGACCCCGAAGAGGGCCACCGTAAATACAGTGCTTGTCGCTCGATCTCATGTGTTCAGTACGCTGCATCATGATGGCGGTGCAGCCGTGCTCCCAAGCTGTGTGCACACAAACTACAGAGCTCCAAATTCAGATCAAATGCAGCTCTATCCGTCTTCGTCGGTGGAACCCCTCGTTTTCAAACTGCTCTCTCCCGCCTGTCACCCCTCGCTGCCCCCGACACTAACACTGACGCCATCATCCATCTCAAACTTCAAACATCAGGAACCTCGCCTCGCTCCTCTGCTCGCTTTCTCCGGCGACGCTCCGCTTGCCGGCCTACTGTGAGCCTGTGAAATCGCTGAAATCTGCGCTATCGGTACCGCCTGCCAATCTCCTGCTTTCCTGCAGCAGCCACAGCTTTCGCAACCCAATTCAAAGTCGTCGCAGTACTCCAGATATCTCCCTGTTCAGGCGCAGCCTATCATGCCGCATCCGTCGTGTCTATAAATTCCATCCGCATTGATGCACGATGCACGCACCCTTAGCACAGCCTGCCGAGCTTTGCTGTGGGGATCTGTTGGCCCTGTCGTTTAATCAGTCGTTTTTTGTTCGCCGCTTATCCCGCACGCCTCTCTGTTCCAGAACAGATCACCACCACACTCCGGGCAAATTCCCAGTGCGATGTTTGACGTGACCAACTGCCCACTGCCCACTGCCCCACGTCCACACCGCCAGTCCTGATCCCACTAGACTACCACACTCTTTTTCACCATGTGCTATCCTCCGATGAGGTTCATTGAGCGGGAATCGATACATAGATTGAGGTGCATACAAATGAACGGATGAATAGCTGGGACCCGCCACGTGCTGCTGTACAGTATCAGACATCGCCTCACTTTCTGTGCTGGGCTCTGTGGGGGTGACGTGAAACGGCGTAAAACTCGGACTTCGGAGATCGAGCTTTAATGAGCACGAATCTGTACAGTATCTAGATTTGCCACAATAGTGTTATTGTTCCACAGACAAACCTTTGAGGAAGGGTGGGAGACGTTACCACAACCTTCCTTTCTCATGGTTGCAGCTCTCGGACATCGGTTTCGAATCAATTGATTTAGGCAAAAGAGCCAAAGGGGTTGAAACATTGATACGAGTGTATGAAGTGGTCCAATATCTGGGTGCTGTTCAGGCACAGTTTGGAGTAAATATATGTCCTTGCATTGAGACGAAATGACAGAAGCGGGCTGCAGGAGTAAATGATATCACTATCATGTTCGTTCAACGTCTCAAAGACTAAAAGTGTTCTCTGACTATATCATCTCAAAAGGTTCAAACTCCACAAAATATATAATCTACTCATAACCACTCACAATAGCTGAGATATGGAAAGTATACCAAAATATTTTTACTCTCCACTAAGTTGAGATCTTTGGGATGTGACAAGGAGAAGAGCTAAGAGCTGACTTCGAAATCACCAAGATTTCAACGATATTATCTTGGGTTGAGATATTTTATCTGCACCCTTTCTCCAATGACCCTAACATCCTCATTCCTTTCAAAGATGGTTTAGAGCAACAACTCATATTTAGTATCTTCATCGGAAACATCGTGCGGTCACACGATTTTGTTGGGGTATCTCTGGGGTTTTGGGAAACATGACGCCCTTCCAAAGAAATGCTCATTTATCCTGCACGCAATCCAGCTGTATCCCTGTGTCCTTTAAACTAACAGAATCGGCAGCACTAACGTTGTAGTGACAATCATGTCGACAACCATGCTGAAAAGGGCCGCTATGATGAAGCTCAAGGTGGTTGGGTTTGATGTTGAAATGTCTTTTAAAGCAGATATTTTCGAACACAACGGGAAACACTTCGACTTCACCAAAGCCCGAGGCTGAACCTGGGTATATCTCGAGCAAGAGAGATGCCGCCGTGACGTTCGATTTCCCACGTTGAATGTCCCGATAGTAGCTCCAGTGAGGCTTTTTATCTTAACTTGTTAATCATAATTGTCCGTTCTATTTGTCCAGCCCGCGTGCTTTAACAAAGCGATTGATTTGTTCCCTCGTAAGCTTTTCGTTATACTGTTCGTGAAGTTCGTAGAATGAGATAATTTCCTGAGTACAGTCGACAATTGCTTCAATATCAATGTTACTTTCTGCGAGCCAGTTTGCAAGCTTCTGCACTTTGCTTCGCGCTCCTCCACCTTGCTTTTCTGAGGCTCCGGCTTTCGACTGGCTAGCAGAGCTCAATGCAGCATGTGCCGCACTTGCGATGCTTCCCGCAGAGTTACTGGCCGACTGAACTCCAGTCTGGTTTGGACGAAGGACAAGCGCAAGAAGAATAGCCATGAGAGCAATTATATGAGGCGCATATAGAAGCGGAAGGTCGGTCATATAGTGATCATTTATTATTGACCAAGCAAGAGCAGATTCCTCTTGCGCGAGAGAAAAGGTTCCTTGTAAAGAAGTCAAGCTTCTGTAGGGGTGATGAACAATCATCTGAGAACTCATCTCTGATATTAAAAAGAACTCGCATTCGCCCAGTTTCGAAGTGTCGCTGCTGAAGAAATCTACTCTCACAAGTTAATTTATGGTCCAAAAGATAACTGACGAAATCTGACCTGGCCACAAAGTTCGTCCTTCGGAGACCACCAGTCTTATGTGATGCGGGCATTCTTCCATCTTGCATGCTAGATATACCGCGGTTGCAATGACCAAATACGGATTCGTTCGTCGGATCTCGACCTTTGAGTAGAATCGACGGATGTATAATTGGGCAGTGGCCATTGCTTGTTGTCTTACCCCAAGCCGTTTTCCGAGTCGAGAAATTTCTAAGAGCACAAGTTATCAGCACAGCTCATAGGGCCACCAGAAGTATTCGGGAGAGACGTACGCAAGTTAAAATATATGCTCAAGTGCCGTAGCGGGGGGAGAGGGTACATCTGTACAAGATTTGGATCCTCGTCTTCCAGCTTCTTCCGGAGCTCATCTAGCTGTGATTTAGAAAACTGCCAATGCCGCCGTTGAGTCGATTCCCAGTAATTAGCAGCCATTTCAGTGGTAATGGCGCCTCGCCGTAGAAGCCTTGTATATAGGCAGCATGCCCAATCGAAATTGAATGCGATTTCCACGAGGTTGAGAGCTTAGGCGCCTTGAGCCCAGGCGACGCAGTCCAGGGAGAAAAAGAAGCAGCACAACAAAAGGAGAGATGGGTCCCAAGTCAGGACCAGACACTCAGAGCCGTTGTGAGTAGGATTTTGGAGGACTGTGTCAGTTGTGGGATTCTTTATTCAGAGGCAAAGGCTCTATTGTTGGAGTTAAGCAACCAGGCCAGGCAATGAGTGCCAAGCCTTCACAGCTTGATCCGAGCTTGATCCGATAATCACAAGCGACCTTATCGGAACACTGGAACACTCGACAAACGCCTCTTCTGCAATAAAGCCACGACCTCCCCGTGACGAAGGCTTGCATTGTTGCCGTCTTGAATTATCAACATACTTTCCGACGCAAAATCGCGAGGCATCCGCTGCTGCTGTGCTGTGAGTATATCGCAAACGATGCTGGCCTTTCCATACCGATGATAGCTACCTGCGAGCCCCAGCGCGGTCCTTTTTGAACGCAGTTGCTTCGCGGACCATGAGCAAGCAATGATAGGGCCCAGTCAGGAAATCTAAGATGGAGATCCCGGAGAGCCAAAACTCGAGGGATGCTCGCATTGAGCAGCTGTGGCACAAGCTTGATCCCCAGAATAAAGGCGAATTGGACCTCAATGGCTTGAGGAAGGGTCTCAGAAGAATTGACCACCGCAAGCACACCTCTCGTACCCCTCCTTCCAGCAGTGCTAACAGCTTTAGCAGCTCTTAAAAATGCAAACGATATGCTCAAGGACGTCGTCAAGGCAATGGACAAAAATGGCGATCAGATCATCCAGTACGAGGGTAAGTCGCACAAACTGTTTATGTCTGTTTTTATAAAATAAAAAAGTCATTTTACTAATTTGCCTCCCCAACCAGAGTTTCGCATTTTCGTAGAGAACACCGAGAAGGAGCTCCTGGCTCTCTTCAAGTCAATAGACCGCGATCACAATGGGAAACTCGACAAGGCAGAGCTTCGAGCCGCGTTCCAGAGAGCGGGCCTTACAGTGCCAAACTCGAAGCTTGACCAGTTCTTTGCTGAGGTGGACCAAAATCATGATGTTCGTCTCTACAGCCCACTACATATCTGATGTTATTTCCTAATATTAGAGGTGATTTAGGGATATATAACATTTTCTGAATGGAGGTAAGCACATATAAGTTTTGTTGTCGTTTCCGTGGCAGGCCCGGCAAGCTGCCCTGAGTACTTTTCTTCAAGGCGGTATCTCTTGCCAGACTTGACCATATCGCCAAACATGGAACCCCCAAAAGAATTGTGGCTCTGAACATAAAATAATTCACTGACATCGATGCAGAAACTTTTTGCTCTTTCTCCCTACAAATACTCAAACGCCAGAACTGAAAGAGATCTTATCTTACTACTCTTCTACTATCTCAATTAACGCGGAAGGCGATACTTCAATCAGCGAGGAAACTTTAGAAGGATTAGGTAGAGCAACATTTCTTTCAGCGCTGTTTGGAGTTATCATAAAAATCGCAGAGCCGCCGAAAGCCATTCGGCCTTTTCAATCAGAAATAGAACAGTCTACAGCTTCCGTCGCTGTAACCACACCAGACAACAGCATGCCTGAAGTCAACCAAGCACATTTTATTGAAGCCGTGCTAGAGTCAGAGCTCGACCAAGTACTTCCAAAACCCGCAAAATCACATCGCACACCAACAGAGCAGCAAGAGCTGACTGATGAGACGTCTTACGAAATTGACGCGACCTACAAGAAGTCCTTACTGTCTGAAATCTTGCCTGATCCTGGTTAATATTATCTTCTACTTCTCATAAGAAATGATATATTTTGAGCTAACTTTTGGGGTGTTCACAGGTTATTTTGCTGCAGGTGGTATTGCCGGGGCCATATCTCGCACCGCAACCGCACCACTGGACCGTTTGAAGGTAGACTAGCACCCTAAATCATATTACCCTTCAACTGAATCGTTTTAGGTCTATTTAATTGCCAGTACTGGACCGGCAAAAGACTCGATCGATGCCATAAAAAAAGGCGATGCGGCCGCCGTCGCGAAGACGGTAGGGAGGCCGCTAGGCAACGCAATGCGTGAATTATGGAAAGCTGGTGGTATGCGCAGCTTGTTTGCTGGTAAGAACTCCACCGCCCATCATTAATCGTATACTCATTTTCTAGGAAACGGGTTGAACGTCGTCAAGGTCATGCCAGAGTCTGCCATAAAGTTCGGCTCATATGAAGCTGCGAAAAGGGCTCTGGCCCAGCTTGAAGGTCACGGTGATCCTGGGAGTATTAATCCATATTCTAAATTTGTGGCCGGCGGCGTTGGGGGACTCGTTTCTCAGTAAGATTTCCATTCTACCCTGGAGTTTAAGTATACTAATGTGCTGTCACTAGATTGTTCGTTTACCCAATAGACACTCTCAAGTTTCGGTAAGCTGCCCCTTTGAGACTTCTCGCGCAAAAGCTAAATGAACATCAGAATGCAATGCGAAACAGTCGCTGGGGGTCTTCATGGCAATGCACTCATCATTGCTACGGCCAAAAAAAATGTATCAACAAGGCGGCATTCGCTCGTCCTACCGCGGCTTGACCATGGGCCTAGTTGGCATGTTTCCTTATTCAGCAATCGATCTCGGCACTTTCGAATTCCTTAAAGCCTCCTTGACACGTCGAAACGCAAAATTACTAGGATGCCATGAAGATGATGCTCTTCCTGGTTCCTTCGCAACAGGATGTATTGGGGCCTTCTCTGGCGCATTCGGGGCAAGTGTAGTCTACCCAATCAACCTTCTAAGAACGCGCCTACAGGCCCAGGGCACTGTGCTACATCCAACGACCTATACTAGCATTATGGATGTTGCACAGAAAACAGTCAGGAACGAAGGCTTCAGAGGTCTCTTCAAGGGCATTACCCCTAACCTTCTGAAGGTCGTGCCTGCTGTCAGTATCACTTATGTCGTTTACGAGAACGCAAAGAAGGCAATGCACCTGAAGTGACGGAACAAAGTTTTTAGACGTGTGGAAGGTGTTTATTAGACGGTGGCGTGGCCATACTTTGAAATGAAATGGGGGCCTTCTAACAAGATCTCCACGATGTATACAGCTCCGAGGAAGTACTCCATGGTACATTATAAGGGGGAGGATGCATTAAACTGGCGTTATGAGAGTAAATCGAGGATATAGGCGTTCCAGGATACCCGAGCCCTCTTGTAGGTTATGGTCGTAGGGAAACGGCGGGCAAATACGAATATTGTCAAAGGGCCAAAATTACAAATGAGCATTTTGTAAAGATAACTACATTGCAATAAAACTCGTTTTGCCTTAAATTGTCATACATCAGAGTGGGGTATTTAAAGATACACGTAATATGCTATTTTTGCAGTCATTATCCTCCAGGCCGAGCAAAAATGACAGATTTTGTCTCGTGAAATGTATATTTAACATCTACAACACTTGACCTTGTGCTAACTTGTTAATGCACTCGGACATTCCCTCTGTATATATCTTCTTGTACCTAATTTTCCATTTCAGCAGCCCTTTGACTGGCATGCAATTCCAATCAAGCGTTGGCAGCGCTACCACGGTATCCTCTGCCTCATGGGCTCCTTTCCACAGAATCACCGGGAGCGACCACCGTATCTTCCCTGGCGCCAACCTCTTCAAGGTGTTCTCTAGTTTTTGCATGACTTTAGGATGTTTATCTCGTATTTGTGCTATATCCGAGGGCTGCAAGAGCCGAATCAGGAGAGTGTTCTCGGTGCGGTTGTTCAAGCAAATCCAGAAGCGGCGGTCGTAGAGAAACCAAGGAGACCAGAGGTCAAATTTGGAGGGTGGAATCAGGGTTTGCAGGTGATCTGACAAAGGGCTGGCTTTAGGCACTTCGCGGGAGAGAACCCAAGTGGGTTTTAAAGGGCTTATAGTTGAGGTGAACCTGACAACTGAATCGAATTGGACCCCTCCTATGGTGAAAGCTGAGGGGCGCCTCATATCCGGATTTTGGAAGAGCTCAGGGAAAATCCACTGAACAGACTTGTGGAGGGCGGAAATTGCAACGGACTGGGCAGGGGTAACGAGGTCTGTAAACCGCCGGATAACTTTTGCCGCAATGAAAGTCTTTTCTTTCTCGGTGGTCCCTGGAGGAAAAGGAAAAGTACTAAGGTCTGGAAATCGAACCGACAACTTGCCACTCCGAGTCTCAAAGTTTCTTGCTTCGCACTTGGCAACGATTCGTTCTGTGAGAGTAGAACTATCCAAAGCTATCTTTTGCATCTTGCTGACAACTCCAGCAAGGCAGGCCTCGAGAGTGCTGCAGGTAATTTATAGGTATTGTACATGTGCCGGATAGCGTTTCTTGTCGTAAGAGAGGGGTCCTTGTTTGTATGATCTTCGAACCATTCCATCCACTCGAACTCGCATGTGGCTATCAAACTCTCTTTGCTCATCCCCAAAAGGGGCCTATAAATTCTGACACCGCCCGTTTCCACAAGTAGTTGTGCTTGTGACCGCTCATTTTCTAAGGAGAACTTCGTCGAACGATGTATAGATTTGCCATTTGGGGTGTGGACCAAATACTCGTGGTTACCACTTTCGTAAACGCCGTGTATACCATCACATTCTGGTATGCCTGATTCATTTTTCATGCCCCCGAGCCCTACCTTGCGATGGCCATTGATCAGTCTCATTAACACACCCTCGGCTTGGTCGTCTTGATGATGGGCGACAAGCAGCGAATTAATTCCTGAGCTGAGACATGCTTGACCGAGAGCTTGGTATCGATATTTCCTGGCCAAAGATTCAAAATTAGACAATTCTTTTGGAGAATTGCCCCCGGGCCACTCAATTTTCAGAACCTGGGTTGAAATGCCTAAATAATAGGATCAGTGTTGAGTTCTTCCAGCAGAACATTTTAATGGTACCTCGTTCTTCAAGAACATTTGCAACAGCTTCGGCCTCATGAGAACTTCCATCCCTGACTCCATGATCTACTACGAAAGCTTTAAAATCGACTTTCAGTGGAAAATGGTCGGGGAGCTCGCGATATGCGTCAGTCCTGGTTAGGGCGTTCTTCATTAGGGAGCAGAGGACAGCCAATGCCATTGAATCAACTCCGCCGCTGATAGCAAGGCCTTCCGAATTACACCATAATCAGCATCGATTAACCTGCAATCGATATTCAGATTGTAAAACTAACCAAATTTTTCCACGTGTCCTCATGTTGATTGCTGGGGCGTTTCCATATACTAGATAATGCATTTACAAACGTCTCAACCTTGATCGGATGAGGCTTCGAAGGGAGACCTTGTAGTACGCATTTTGTGACACCCATTCCATGCTCAGAATCGTTTGGAGATCTTTCAAATTTAAGTGTGAGCTTGTTGCCCGATTAGTGTGGTTGCGATAGATTGTGTAATCAGCACATCTAGAAAAATTATTTGTCGAGATAGACGAGTTCGACATTACACATACTCCACACCCACCCCCTATGTATCCCAACCACTATTCACCTAGGCCTCGGCCTCTGCCTTGATAATAGATTTAGAGCTGTCTGATCTCTTTATCAATTTCCAGAGATCTAAAATGTCTTCCCAAACCAACCCCACCTTTACCACGGCCCTGCTCTCAGGTGCACTCGCAGGAACCACCGTCGACCTCTCCCTTTATCCTCTCGACACCCTCAAAACACGCCTTCAATCTTCATCTGGTTTCCTTGCCTCAGGCGGCTTCACGGGTATCTATCGCGGCGTCGGTAGTGCCATCATTGGATCCGCGCCCGGCGCAGCACTCTTCTTCTGCACATACGAATATTCGAAGTCCTTCCTGTCAGCAAGGCGGCACGCTCGACAAGTTACCGGGGCCGAGATTGGAGAATGGGAGGCGCCGGTTGAGCACATGGTCGCGGCGAGCTTGGGGGAGGTAGCAGCGTGCGCGGTGAGGGTGCCAACAGAGGTGGTGAAGCAGAGGGCTCAAGCAGGGCAGCATCCGTCTTCTCTTTCGGCTCTCAGTGCCATTCTCTCACAACATCGAAGCATTAGGGTTTCTGGCGTATGGAGAGAGCTATATCGGGGCTGGTCGGTCACAATAATGCGGGAAGTGCCTTTCACGGTCATACAATTTCCGCTCTGGGAATCAATGAAGGAATACAGACGGCGGAAAACAGGGAAAGATGGGATCACTGCTTTGGAGAGCGGATTATTTGGGAGTGCAGCTGGGGCTATTGCTGCTGGTTTTACTACGCCATTGGATGTTTTGAAGACGAGGATGATGTTGGCAAAGGAGAAAACTGCTATGATCCCACTTCTGAAGCAGATATTGAAGGATAGTGGTCCGAGAGCCTTCTTCGCTGGAATTGGTCCGCGAGTATTATGGATAAGTGCTGGCGGCGCCATATTTTTGGGATCCTACCAATGGGCTGCTAACTCCATCTCTGAAAGACAAAATCGATAACATTGGGAAGAACTAAATCCTGAACGCTTCTCACACATTTTCGAAATCTCGACTGTACTATAGCTGGGAATGAGCCCTAGAGCAAGAAATGTACAAAAGCTTGTATTGTATGTCTATAAGCCGCCACAGAGATCTCGGAAACTTAGTGGCCGCCTTTATAATATGTATGATTAGAAAGTTATTAACACTGAAATGAGTTATCAATGCTACAATAAGCTGGTAATTTACATCGAAGAATCCAGTGAGAGGTTTAAAAATTTGAATATACAACCCTTGAGACGAGCATCTAGCTGTAATTACATTTATTTGGACTATATAGTGTGAAATTTGCTCATATTGTATTCGGTTTCTCAGTGGACATTCATGGTGCCGCTTGAGTCAAAGGGGTAGATGTACCCGTGATTGACTCGGGCGTCTTTTCGTAGCGTATAGACTTCCGGCCATTGCTCTTATAATACAACATTACATCTGCCCCCCCTTTCCAAACATGAGCACGAAGAGTTGCCAAACTCATGCTAATGGGTAGTTTCTACTTTGGATTAGAGACAAAGGAAATACCCAGAGATGCAATTTAAGCTTACCTGATCATAACAATAGAGCTCAAGATATTCCTCTGGCTTCAGGGCATTCGGATCTGGCTTCTCTGGAGCTGCTTCGATACGTTCTGCAACGTAAGCCAAAATCTTCTTGACACGAAGCATTCTGTTTGCATTCAAACGTGCATTCCCATCGGGGCCAGCAATACTAGGAAGAAGATCTTGCCATGGCTGCAAGATGAAGGAAACCTTAACAGGTTCCTTTAAGGGAATTTTGTTCTGTTCACTTGTCAGCCATTTTCTACATCCTCCATTTGTCGCCTTCAGACATACCCGTAGAAGAAGATCGCCAAGCCACATCGGTGCTCGCTGTTCAATTAGACTTGCGTCTTCGCCGACAGTGCCTACTGTGCCTCTGTAGAGATCCGCGCTTCCCCCAGATGTTTCTTCCTGAATGATAACCGTGGTCATTGACGGAGGTTTAAGCACTGGTGTTTCGTTTGGCAGACTTGGAGTAATTCCACTCTCGACAGGCTGATCAGGATTCTCAAGCAAAGCTTTATCATATTCATTCCTGATTGTTTGGACAATGCCAAAAAAGCTGTCGTCGACCTCTTTCTCCTTCTCGCCGTTTTCTGAAGTTTCTGAGCCATCATCGACCTTCTCATCAATTATGACCGGTTTCTCTGTGTTTGATGAAGCGGAACGGCCGAGTTTCTTACTTCCAAAAGACATCCCCATCCCCATACGGAATTTCTTCCCGAACAGTGTGTTAGTATCCTTACCATTGTTATTCTCCTTATCTGCATCGGATGGAGATTTGGGAGGCTTATCGTCCTGTGTTTCACCAGGGGTGACTGCAGGCTTTGGGGTTGCTTCCGGGGCAATTTGCGTACTGGAGAAATAGTCTCCATTTTTGTCAGCAGAGGTCCGACTAGCCTGAGAGACTCTCTTATCGAGAGGAGCACCATCCTCGGGAACGCCTGGCAGATGAGTAGGAACAGCTGGTGTTGCAACCCCAATGCCCATTCCAGGTGTCATCGGATAGGAAATGCCATTGGCCCGGGGTGTGAGTACAGCTGTACCGTCTGCCCAGTCGCCTACAAGGGTTTGAGGTAACTGTATCGAGCTTGGGGCATTTGCTCGCTGGCCCCCTTTCTTGAGATTTTCATTAAGACTTTGGCGATAGCTTTCATCTCTTTTTATCATTTCATCAACGAGGTTAGAAAAAATATGCCTCAGTACCCATTTTCCAAGATTAACTAGCCTCCAGGTCAGAAAGGGTCATGCTCAACCTCACGGACAGGGTTTTAGGGATTGCTCGGAATACTCACTTCTTTGATCATCCCGGAACTCAACAGGCTCTTCTGGCTGAAGCTCATCAGCATACATTTCGGCATCAAAGCAGTTGTATGCTTCCAGGACAACGGCCAACCTCCCTGTGCGAGTGTCTATTGAGCACCAAGGAGCAACTGCTTCCATCGTGTTGACTTCAGGCTCGACATCCTCCAAGTGTCTTTTCCCAAAAGATTGAATAGGAGTGCACTGGATAGGTTAGCTTGCCATGCACTATATTTTAGAACAAAACATACCCCCAATAAATCCCACAAAAGCACGTCGCCAGCGGTATCCAAGGTCAAGGCTCGTCTTCGGTCATTAAGAAGTTTATGTTTAACTAAACCATGTTGTCCTTCAATGGTCTCTTCTGGCAAGGCATGTATTGGAACAATAACGCCAATATCTGGATCCACAATTATCTCGGACCCTTTTCGAACTGTATTCAACGCTGAAATTGCGGTGCTCGCATCTGCATCTCTTGCTGCAGCTGATGGGAATGTCGCAGTGCTCGATATTCTCAACACAGACTGTGAAGGAATTTCCTTCTTCGAAGTGTTACTCGTAATAGGTGGCGATACCTGCCTGGGACGAGACGCTGCACTTGAAGCACGGTGGTGTCTATAAGCCTCCGGTAATTGAATGTCCGAACCAGTGTCAACGTTGGACCAGCGGTTTATAGAAGAGCTAGAAGTTGCAGTCCAGATATAGTCTCCGTAGGCAATGACTTTGTTAACGCCATCATTTTCTTGGGCAACAGCTAACGAAAGTCCATCATCCATCTCCCCCAGTGTGCCCCTGACATCAGTCTTGACAACCAGTCCTGATCTGTCACTACTATAAAAAATTCCCAATTGAGGATCGTCGGAGAAGAGAGACCAGACACTATCATTATGCATCGTCAAGGTATGCATACACCGACCAGCTGTAACGCTCCAGACCTTTACAGTCTGATCTGAGCTCGCCGTCATGATGGTGTCTCCGGTTTCATTTATGAGGATGTCTCTGATATTGTCTGTATGCCCGACAAACTTGGTGACCCTTTTTCCAGATCTGGGATCCCAAAGTCGGACTATTGATTCCGGTCCCCCACTGGCTAGTATGCTTCGACTGGCACTCAGAGCATAGACAGATCCCTTCTCACTCTTCTCCTCATCTCCAACTTCAATCTCGAGAGCTTTGCCAGCCCCGCTAAGGTCCCACAAACATATTCTCCGATCGAGTCCACCAGATGCTACCCAATCAACCTGTGAACTGGGAGTGGCTAAGCATTTCACATAGTCGGCATGCTGTCCAATTGTCTGAGGCGCTTCCGTGTCATTCGAAAGGGGCCGCCATACTCTCACAGTAAGGTCCGACGAAGCTGAGACCAAAGCCGTGTTGTTCTGGGCAAGTACAATATCATTAACCCAATGCGTGTGAGCTTGTGTCTGGGAGCGGAAAGTCGTTGAGTTTTTCGGCTTTGACGGCTGGTCAGAGGGAGGATCTTCCGGCGATTCGAAGGGATTCTCGGGCGAGACTACACTCTTCAAGTCGAGGTTGAGATCCCAGGCACATATTGCGCCATCTCTTCCTCCCGAGTAACTACGAGTACCACGCTGTTAGCATTTGTCTGGCGAATCTGATGCGGGAGCAGAGCAAGTTACAGGATTGATTGCTCGCTGTCAACCGCCAGTCCATTTACCCCCAGACGATGACCTCCAGGGGAATTCGCGAGGGGCAGCACGTAGGAAACCCGTTGTTTAGCCTTCTTGGTCTGAGGCCCGGACACCATTGCCGCTGGTCACTGCGATGCAATCAGCATTCGCATTCGCATCAGATGCAAGATGCAGAGCTCGAGGGCGATCGGACGGGTTGGCGGGGTTGTGTACGATCATGCGTTCGCGTTATAGAGAGACTCGAAGCCAGAATCACCAGGATGCCTCGGAGAAGGTTGGTGTTTGCTTTTGCCGTCAACGCTCTTTGGCTGCACTGCGAGACTGCACACCATCGGCGGGGCTGGATCCAGAGCCCTGAACCTGGCTTGGCCATGAGGCACAGGCGCATAGAATGCCCAATAGTTTGCCAACTTTTTTTTGGCGCCCGCTAGAGTACCTACCTCCTCCAGGTACTCGGCTGGGCTTTTGCTAGCCTATATAGGTAGCGTCAAGAATACCTCACAGGAGCAAAATCACTTATCTTTATGAAACGAACATTACGAAAGGACGCGAAAAGAGACTAATCACCACGATATCTATAGGTTACTATCGTACTGTGAGTACCTTAACTAGCCTTTAATAATTTCCACGGCCCTTTGAGAAAAACAGGACCGAGTACAGGCAGGCTTCGAACACAAAAACATCAGGAAAACATTACACTCCCACAACACAAATCCACTGAAGCTCTTATTCAATGCTAGATGCTTCTAATAACATTACTACAAGACCCAGGTGAGGGTATTCATGCCGACCAATAACGCCGTAATGGCTGCCACTGAGCTTCCCCAGCTCCCTGGCATATAAACAATTGGGTATCATCCATTTTCCGCTGCCGGAACGCCGTAAAGTCAAATATGCTACCGCCCAACCTTATCCCATGAGAAATCCCCCACAAAACCACGGTTGATTAACAACGCAGCTATGTTTCTGCGCTGCTGCGTCATATCCCGCTCTTTATAACACCATGTATCCAGGCCCATGGTAACGCAGAAAGCGTTTGTGCAGACAAAGACTCCACAATCGTAGCCATTGTTCTGTCGAGCACACCCGGTCCTGGGCACCGTCCACTCCTCCTCAATGTAGGAATTACCGAGCTGGAATTTGAGCCATCCCCGCATCTCCCTGACGAAATCTTGCGAGCCACCACCCATGCTATCAAAATATTCGATGGTTTTTGCAACTGGTCGGACAGTTCCAATTGTCCAGTGGTTTCCTCTACATATTGGAACGAATACGGAGTCGACCTCCAAGAGCTTGTCGCCAGGCGCTTTCTTTCTCCTCATGAGACCAGCAGTGGACTCCGGCCCTTTCTTCTTTAAGTTGTTCCAGAAGAAACTGTTGTGCGCAATGAACTTCGGGACAGTACTGCTTCGCTCGCCCAATTCCTTTGCATCAGCGATGGCTGCTTTATTCGCGGCATCCACTATCCACTCGATGTAGGTGTTAATGATCTCGTCGTTGAGCCAGGACCGGTTGCCTAATAGTGTAGCAAAGTCTTTGATTCGTAGTTCAGTCCCGCCAATGGAAGTGGTAATAATCTGCTCATGATTTCCCATATGCAGGATCCGGTTAACCTTGTCCTCCCAAGCTGGTGATAGCGGCTCAACCAATGCCTGAGACGGAAAGCGGCGTGTGAGACGTTGCGCTCTTGCAGCTAGAATTGCCTCTTTCTTCTCGCGAATTTTTCGTTCCTTGGCTAATCTCGCACGTTTTTCTTGCATGTATCCCGAGGGGCTAAACTGCTTATCTTCGTTTTGCTCTCCAGGTTGGTTTAATAACTTCTCCATACGCTGGGCCAAATCCAGATCACTGGAATTGCGGCCTCCCATGTCAATTCTCACTTGATTCTTCCCAAGACTATTTGGCCTATGTGGATGTTGGGCTATACTAGCTGTGGATATGGTGTCGAGTGGCCGGCTGATAGTTGGTGGAGATGATGGACTCGATGGAGAAGAGTTTGAAGCATGGTCTTCTCCCCCATCTGACAAGATGATGTCCCGTTGTCCCTCCGTAGAGCTCTCATAATGGCGGTGTATCTTCAGCAGACTAGGGTTGGGTGGTTCCCAGAATTGGCTGATCTTTCTGGCGGCTCCCCCTCGCTACTACAGCTCGAAATATCCAAAGTTCCACGCCCTCCTTTTCGTTTCTCGTGGGATGCTGAATTAGAACTTTGAAAGGCTCGGTTCTTTTGTTGTTTACCTCGTTGCTCTTTTCGCGGCGCCTTTCGTGGCTCTCCTCGTTGTTCTCGATGTGGTTCTTCCCAATCGCCTATTTTCGGTCTCTTAAGAGGTTGGGAGTTTTCGGCTAGAGACTGAGGAAATACAACATGTGTGTTCGTAACATCTACCCGTGTGTTAAATTAGCAGATTGATGAAAGGCGTTGTGCTCTTACCATCGTTCGTGGCAGGTATGTTCGTGTAACTTTCAGGCGCGACCCATGAACTTAACCAGCTCCCGAACCTGCTGAGCGTGGAGTAGATTGAGCCCATTGTAGGCAAAGCCGTAGTGTCTGTACAGTCCAGTTGCTGAGAGAAATGTTAGCCTCACATTATGATCCTGGAGCGAAGGTCGGCGCGATTACTTCAAAATCAGAATATCTTCGCTTGAGTCTGCTCATTTCGAGAAGCGGACCCTGGTCTGGTGAAAATGAAGTCGCATACGCATCGAGATGTGCTATTGGTACGTGCGAGAGTGAGTTGATGTGCTAAAGGTCGATGGGATGTGGGGTGCTTTGCTTGAGAGCGATGGAAGGGAAGTGCAAATGGGCGGTCTTGAAGGGAAAAACGTTTGACCGGACCACACTAGAGTACCTAGGAAGCCAGCACCTGGGGTTAATTTTCCGAGAACCCCTTTAACCGCAAACGGACAATTTCATATCAAACATCAACCACCTAAATCATAAAACC
>JAAMPI010000872.1:0-23946 GCA_013054445.1 Cudoniella acicularis | reverse complement strand
TGGGGAATAATGAGAGGGTTGTGGGGTTGGTTAGGGAGGGGAGGAGGATTGGTGTTGAGGAGGTTGGGGAGGTTTTCCCTGTGTGATAGAGCAATTTTGGGTACTTGAAGAGGGTGGTCACAGGGATCTCTTAGAGGTGTCTCCGAAGGCGGTCGTACTCCCCCTTTGTTTATGTGGGATTGTGTGTAGAGGCTGTCTGGCTCGAGATAAGAGAATAATGAGAAAGTTGCGAGATTGGTAAAAGAGGGCAGGAAAATCGGTGTTGAGGAGGTATGGATGCTTTCCGTCCATAGGAGAGAGTAGAAGGTACTCGATTGGGAGGTTTTCTGAGTGCTGTATCGGGGAAATTTGAGTGTGTGAATAAAAAGGTAATACGTAGACGCATGACACAGGACAGCGACTCACGCAAATTATCAGAAGTACCTCGGTAGTTTACTTCTACTTTAATAACCAAGGAAGGTCTGCTATTAGCCAATAAAGCTGACTGGGTTTGCTACTTTGGCGCATTGATACAAACTTTAACTGGAAACCCATTACTCTGAAACCACCCAACTACATAAACACATACCTAAAAACCCCCTAAAAAGTCGGTTCATAAAATCTGTATTTTTGGCAACAACCAAAGAGGATGGAAATATGTATGTACAACATCCCTTTTCTTTCTTTCTTTTCCCTTGCCCTCCTCTGCTCCCTTCTACTATGTGTATCTAGTAACGGAAACCCAAGCCAGTTTATTTCTTCATACACCCTCATCTAATCCACAACCATCTTATTTCGAAACCGAACTCGGAGCAATCGCATATGTAGGCCGTACGTATCTGCAATTATCAATCATTAGCTTGGTTCCGCTTGATATCAATCCCCAAACCCCTCCCCTCCTTCAAACACCCTCTCCAAACACCCAATCCACAACCCAAAATCCCCTCCACCCCACAACATCCCCAGCAAACAGATCTCGAAAAAACAGAAACAAAAAAAAGAGCACCCACCGATCCGAATTATAAGCACTAGTCTCACTCCCCAACAACTCCTTCTCCCTCGCCTGATCCGCCAAATGCCTCCTCACCAAATCGCGATCCTCCTCCGCAGTCAACAATGGAATAAGGTGGATTCTCGACCACATCTTTTCGCGGGCCAGCTCACTACCCATCCCATAATAATTAGCCCACTATGACTTTCCTTCCTTTCTGATAGTTGGTTTTTACGGGAAGGAAGGGGGATGGGGAGGGGGACGGACTTATGCTCTCTGATACCTTTCCCTAATTTCCAGAATCCGTATGTCATTATGCCTGCTACGCCAGCGAGGAGGATAGCGGGACGGAAACCGCGGGCCGGGAGGTTGCGCTGTTGTGTGAAGTGTCGAATTAGCATTTCCCTTTCTCTCAATGCCGCAATCCCGCGATCCAGTCCAGCCGCTCAATCGGACCCTCTCCCACCTAATCGTCCTCAATCTCCAATGCCCAACCATCTCTCCTCATCCATTGCCCGTCCCCCATGCCCCTTCAATCACCCTCTCCCCTCAATCCCTCGAGACAATTCCCGCGGTGCCTCCTCCCTTCTCCCTTCTCCCTCTATCCTCCCACGCTCCATCCTTCCCAAGTTCACAAAGGAACACAAAAACGTACCTTATATTGAACAGGGCTATAGCCACCAGCCGGTGGCAGATCTTGAGGCATCGTGCGTGACTTTGCTCTGTCAATTGCTTGCTTGCTTGCGTTCTTCCGTCGCGCTTGGGTGAGGTTAACTGGAGATCCAGCAAGGCGGTCAATGACGCTAGTGCTTTCTAGGCGATTCTGCCGCCTTACCACTCTACTTCTCAAACTTACAGCATTCATGATTCGAATTGGCACGAGTCGTAAATAGTACTGTAGGCTTTAAGGTATATCGAGTTAAATTCTTCATTCAAGTAAAATAAATACACCATGAAGTGAATTTGCTGTCTGACTGAATTTCTCGCCTTGCCAGCCAGCCTCTGCCTCTCTGCCTGTCTCTCGCAAAGTGTGAACGCCATCCTGCTATGCAACCATATGCACCATAACGCATCCACCCCACGCTGACTCCCATAACCCCATGAAAACAAAAAAGGCTAGATAGATCAATCAATCGATCACGTAGGAGCAATTCCCCAGCCATTCATTGAAAAATAGTGGTTTCTCCCATCCATCCATCCATCCATCATCCATCGATCAATCGCTAGAAACCAGATATAACGCCGTCCCAGTGCTGTTGGGGTATGCAAGAACAAGTTTCGTTCGCTGGGCTCGAGTTTAAAATAGAAAGCAAGAAGAGAGAGAGGGAGATCCCTCCTTCCTTGTAGTGAAAAAGCTGCGCAAGAAGCTAAACATGTCTTCTCATTTGTTAAGAAGAAGTCAGCCACCTCCATCGCCACCATCACCGTTGGCCACGGCTCCGGCCTTCTCAGCTTCTTCCTTCTCCAGTTCGGCCATAAGATCCTTTTCGAGGTCATCCTCGTCAAAGTCGAAATCGCCGTTTTCTTCTTCGCCTGTGGGGCCAGGTGTGGGAGGGAGTTCGGCACTCGGCGTCTTGACAGTCTTGAGTCCTGTTGTCCTCGAGTTCGCTACTCGTTGCTTCTTAGCCAATGTACTCTCGTCATCGCTGTTCTCCTCATCTGTTTCGATGAATTTTCGTTTCTTGCCTAATCGGTCCGCGCTTTCATGACTTGCAGTACTGTCTATGCTGGTGTCGCTATCGTTACCAGAATCACCATCTTCGCCCATGAATTCTGCTAATTCGTCATCGGCTCCGCCCCAGTCAAAGCTTTTTAGGTCTTCGATAGGTGAGTGGCCTTCTTCGAAATCACTAGGCATGACGCCTTCGTCATCATCAGCTGCTTCTTCTTGGCTATTGGGTATGCTTTCGTTTTCCTCGTCTTCGCTTTCTTCATCGTCGCTATCATCAGAGTCGTGGATTGAGGAGGGCGGGCTTGATGTTTCGCCTTCCACACGTTTTCGATCGGATTCAGAGACATGTACCTAGGCCACATTAGTCTTGTAACTTACAAAATCACTAATTAACTCACCTCATAAGGTGCCTCGTCCTCCTTCTCCCACTTGCTCATCGAATTCAATAGCCATTGTTGATTAACGATTTTGATGTGTGGATATCTCGCTGCTTGTTTGACCTTTGTGGTACGAGTCCGACTTGTCGAAGCTACCAAGTGTGTAACTTTTTTCGAAACCCTATTTCTGTCAGCCTAATCCTGCTATCAGCAGCGGGTACAACGTACTTTGTATGAAGATCAGCACCGAAGCTAATTGCTTGCAATGCAATCTCAGACCTATAAGGATCAGGTGGCGTTAGAATAATTTCAAAAATTTTACGATACATTTCACAATATATATGTTGTGGACTTGTAAAATTGTCAAAATACCTCATTAGATCAACACCCAACGGCACTAGCCCAGACATCACTATCACACAGCCTTCTAATGTTTTTGCTCTGTTGCAGTCAGTACATTATAAATTTTGCTAAGAGGAAGGAGTACATACTTGATACGAGGCATAACTACTGCAATATCTGGGACCATCTTGAGATCGGCGGCATCCCCTTTAATTGAGACCTTTTTGTTGTGTCCTGGCTTGAGCTGTGCGACTCGACCTCCATGTGCGTTGACAAGAGCGCTGTCATATTCGTCATAGAAAGCCTTGTGGACCTGAGATAAGTGTTTTTCCAAATACATGAGCTCCACGTCGTCGTCTTTAAGTAAATTATGTCGGTGATGTGGGTGTTCATGTGTAGTATCGCCGTTTTTCGTTTCCTCCTTAGCTTCGTCCTCTACCTCCTCATCTTCCTTATCGAGCTTTTCTTGCATGTGAAGTAATGGTCGCTCCTTTAATTGCTTCTCGAGGAATTTCTCTTGCTCAGCAGTTTGTTCTTCCCGTAACGCTTGGTCATCGCCACCACCCATGCGAACCAATTCCTCCAACGCGCTGATTCGTGCACCCTCGGCCGTAGCATCGCTCTCCTTGGTTTCACTTTCTGGTGGTGTAACCTCGGTTGAAATTTCCCCGGCTGGATTCTTGAAATCTTCCGCTCCGGTTTCCTTAGTCTTTGAGAGTCTCCTCTTTGGCGCTTCGGCAATTTTTGGAAGTTCTTCTCGTTTCGGTAAAAAGCTCGAGTTGATATCCCCAATGCCCAGGAAGAAGTCATAAGCCAAAACTTTAATTAGATTGAGTCGATTCTTCGGCCAAACGTCTGCACGATCATCGATAATTACTACCATTTTGGTATCCACGGGAAATAATCGTGCAAGACTCTTTGCCGTCATGTTTCCGTTTTCATCTCGACTGATGATTCGGTCTCCAAATAATTTTTTATCCGGGTCCACGATTTTCGCAATATTTATGGCGTAGGCTCGAGTACCCATAGTGTACACATGTAATTCGTACATTTCTGATACCTTTGCCAGAAACTCCTTCAGTCCAGGTCGCATCTTGATATAATAATTGCATCCTGATGCCAAACCCCGTAGAGCATCGTCGTTCAGTTGAAATGATCTGACATCCTTGACAGCCTCATAATTTGGGGAAGTTGGATCATTTTGCCATTCTCCAACTGTAGGTTCGATACACGCATGTATAATAGTCTGATCCAAATCAACCACTAGCGAAAGCTTTCGTTGCTTTAATAAACGTCGTTGTAATTCTTTCTCCGCTTGCAATGCTTCGTCTTCGCTGACCTTCAGCGCAGTCTGGTCGTGAATCATATTGATTTTTGCTCGCTCTGTATCGTCGGATGGACTCGCCCAAGACATCTCAGTCATATCCTTTCCACACATACCACACATGCCTTGGAACTGGACCGAGTGCGGGCAGTCTTCTTCGATTTCGACGAATTTCATATTTCCCTCCACGGTCGTGCCCTCCTTCACTTGCCATTGTTTAATGGTTCCATCTGCAGGGCTATCCCAATCCGCGATGGTGGTTATCTCCTCGTCCCATTGCTCACCAAATGGATCCCCAACCTGCTTCATCCATGTAAATTTGTACTGTAATATCGCCTCTTGCTTCTTGATCGGGTCGCCCGGACTCTTTAAGAGCTTGCTGATTATGATGGGGTATTTGAGTTGAGTCCCAAGGCTCAGTGACTTTCCCATCTTGATGGCCTCCTTCGGGATGTCGCACTTGTTGTGCTCATGCGGGTTTAATAGTTTCTGGTCTGCAAACGCAAGTCGAGTCAGTAAATGTTCGAATGGGGTAAATAGCAAAAGGGGGACGGTGGTGGCGCGTGTCTTCTCGAGGGCGCGCGCCTGGACCAAGCAAGTTCAAGTTCTACGAAGGCCAAAGGAGTTTCTTCTTAAGGCGGTCCGAAGAGCTTGCGCAAAGCTTCAGATGTACACAATGCGGCGTCTACAAGCTGTTGGAAGACCTACGATCTCAACTTGAGCCTGATAAAAGCTCTCATAGATGTCGCGTGGGGTACAGCTACAGCGTTGTATAACCTCTGCATCTGAACCGGCTTTCCCCGCTCCTTATCTGCGCTAATATTCACCTTTTTCTGCAGCAGAAAGCCCTGCCCTGTGTGCGAGTGTTTGCCTTAGAGTTTTCGTTGAGGTAGTGGTTTGCGAAATGTTGCGCGTCGTAAATGGTCTTGTCGTAGTAAAGCTCGAGAAATAGGTGCCTGATTTTTGCCTCAGGAAGGTAATGGGGAGTGCGAGTCTTTTAGGTTGATGGTTTGCGGTTTCATCGGCTGCTCCCAAAAAATTGCCGGGCGGCGAGCCCTTCTTACCTTTTGTACTTTTGGGAGACGCCTTCCGCAACTGGCCGCTTAAGCGAGAGCCATGCAGAGCAGGGATTGTTGCTTATGACTCTCGCCACGCCACTGCACCTCCACCGACGAAAAATCACGTTATTGGGCCCCCTCAAACGCTTTTCAGCAATGAAGTGACTCGTGAGCCTTCGCAGCATTCTCACACTCCCTCTCCGGCCCAAACCCGTTCTTATCCAAAAGCATCCCATTTTGCAACTATCTCATTTCCATCCCCACCTCCCCATCGCAGCCCATTCATTCCCTTTGGCTGACGCAACCGCGTTGAGAATGTTGCTTTCGGCATTCGTTTGAAGGAAAGGGGGGCAGAATGTGGGGGACAGGCCTTTGAGCTTCATTTAGCCGGCGCATCTCCTTTCAACTACCGCGTTGATGTTCTACAACATGTCGCATTTGTCTCAAGAGCACTGTACATTGGCTCTACTTGTCTTAAAAGGTTGCTGCTGTTAGCCGCTAAGATAGTAAGACATCGCAATGAACTCTTTGAGGCTACGGGCTACGCCACAAGAAGCGTCTCCAGCTTTCAACTTCCCCAACACAAACCATGCAATTAAAGTGTTAACTCAAACAGAATAACTTGCGTCGCCCTCATACTTTCACGCCTTAAAAGCCTCAGACAAGAGCTGCGCCTTTGCGTAGAGGCTGCATAGCTTGACTGGGTCGCTCTACGGTGACCCAAAGAGACCGTAAACGAAGGCAAGCTCTCAAGGCAACTTCGGACCCAAAGAGTCATAATATATAGGATATCAAGTGTATTCTCTAATAATGCCTGTCTGCCGTCTAATGACATCGCCGATGTTCCTGTCCACAGCTCCATAATTACCAAATCTAGTCCTATACAAATTATCGTAATCGCCGTTACTCACATCAGCTCAGCTATTCCCGTCTCCAAATGCGCGCCAAAAGCCATCGACTGTAAAGTATAAGTATCATTTCCCAGTTCTCCCACGCCAAACCTTAACCCTCTCGCTCTATCAAAAACAATTACGTTCATGAAGACCCACTATCACCCATGGTCTCCGTACCGGATTTACTCCCTGACACCTCAGACCCAGAACTCTTTTTCGGAGAAAGTATACTCGATTGGGCCATATTCTCCCAATCGTGAATCCGCTTTATGAGTTCTGGATCGCTTTCATCACCAATAAATGTCCAACTCTCCTCTGAGTCCTCAAGATTATCGTCAGGTACTTTGCCATCTCTGTTTTTGATCAGAGATTTAGCATACTCGAGATCTCGATAAATGGATTGGATGGCGGTATTGACACCATGCTCCTGAGCGTTTGTTAGCATGATGTATGGAAAAGGGTAGTATAGACTTACATTTCGGATTGATTCGCCCATAACCTTGGCTTTAACAATCATTCTCTGGCTGTTCGTGGCTTCCCAAAGAGCTCGAGCAAGGACACTAACATTAACTTTCTTGATGACAATGCCAACACCGAGATCTTCGACACGAGAGCCAAAGAAAAATTGATCGCCAAAAAAGGGCTTAACAATTGTAGGTAACCCAGCTCTCAAACTAGCGCCTGTTGTGCCTGCACCTCCATGATGACATGCAGCATCGATTTGGGTGAAGAGCCAATCATGCGGAACGGATTTGACGAGGAAGATCTCTGGTGGCAATGGGACCTCCACTTCGTTCGTAGGTCTTTGGGCTAAGCGATCAGACCATCCCTTGGAAAGAATACAGCGGACATCTGCCTTGAGAACTGAATTGACGACAGTTTGAGTAAGGCCCGCAGAGTCGCTAACAACTATTGACCCGAATCCGATATAGACGAGTTTTTTCCCATCATCTCTAGCCTTCTTGATAAAGTCGGTCAATTCCTTGGGTGGCTCAAACTTATCACCCTCATCAAGGAACCAATACCCTGTCACCCGAATCCAGTCGCTGTAATCCAAAGGAGGTATGACGACCGACGGACTGAAGGCGTACAGGAAAGGAACCTTGTTAGGTTGTAATTTTTCGAGGCTTGTCGGTTGTAGCCCGAGCTCCTTCTTTCTCCATCGATTGACTTGCCCGGCAATCGATTTCCAGAAAATATTGTCAAACATAACATAAGTAATGTAATTGTAAGCGCCGCCCATTTTGTGATCTGGAACCGCAAATGCATGGGGGTAAGCACGGGTTCTTGTCCACGGCATCGAAAAAGCCCGAAAGTATGGAATGCCTAAAGCCTCTGCAATGTGTATACCGCCCATGGCACTCGGACTTTCGATCAAGAGGTCGGAATTTTGGCAAGCCTCCCACGACGTCGAAAGAAGCCCATCAATCCATCCTCGGAATTTAGAGGAGGCTTCCCTTAAAAATGAATACGTGAACATTCCGTACTCTACACATATTCGCATGAGTTCGGCAGGGTCACCAGCGACTGGTTCAAATCCAATACCGTGTCCTTCCACCCACTCTTTGAACTCGAGATGTGTGGCTATCTTTGGGCGATGACCTTCGGCAATCAGGCCTTTACAGAGCGCAATATAAGGTTGAACATCGCCTCGAGATCCGATGGTAAGGCAGGTGATACGCAGTGATTCGGTGGGCTTGAAGTTCAATATCGAAGCTCGTGGGTCGTCGAAGAGTATGGCTGGCCCATCAGCCCGTGCTTCCTCCGCCGTCTTCGGCATCTTTACGTCGTGGTCGCCATAACCCTCATTTCGAGCTTGTTGCAAAGCCTTGTGTTCCGCGCTAGCGCACATGGCGCTCTCCTTCTCTTCCATCGTCAACAGACCAGATTCTTTAAGGTACCGCATCGTTTCCAGGTTCTGAAGAAGTGTGACAGCGCAGTCGTCTCGCACGTCGGACTGGCTGAACTCAAAAAACAGTTCTTCGTGACCTTTGATGACAACGACGAGCCCAGAATACCCAAATCGGAACCCTTTCTCCTTGTCCACGTTTTCGACGTCTTTTAGTGGTAAGATAAGCTTGGTCCGGGTACCAGGTAGGAGACTGCGAAAGCAAAATGATCGGTCGCTAATATAGATCTTGCCATACAAAGGTAGCACCCGATGCAGGTAGCCAAAATATGCAGCCTGCAGTTTCTCGGTTCCAGGAAGGGCGAAATGGTCTCGAAAACGATCTCCAGAAACTGCTGCTTGCTCATCGTCTCCATCTTCGTAGAGCTCGTCGTCAGGTGCAAGTCCCTGTGGTTCGTCATAATGTTTCTTGCCGCCTTTCCACATCCCAGACACCTTTTCAACATAGCCCATGGATTCTGTTGCTAATAGATTGCTCATTCGTTTCGAGTGCTTGTTAAGGTACCCAGCAAAGCCTGCTGCGCGTTGAAGTGGATATGCTCCAGCTTTTACCAAATTTTGTAGCGTTGGTGCAGATGCAGAAGGTTCAACTTGACCAGCATTAGATCCAGTTAAAGAGCCCGTCGTGGCTTGACGTTGCGGTGAATGTGGCATGTTACCCTGTGTGTGACTAGTTGGTGATTGTGATGAGGGATCGTGGTTTAAGATTGAGTCAGGGTCGCGACGACGTGTAGCTGACGCGGAACGCTGAATAGTTGGAGACAAGAAAACATCGCTTCCTCTTAATATTTGGCTTGCAGATGCCTGAGTCTCGTCGCTTGCGGAAGGCAATGCGCCAGAGGACCCCGGATCTTCAAGAGAATGGACGTATGAATCAGAAGAGCCTTGCTTCTCTGATTGCCGCTTTTGCTCATCGAGACGATTTCTGCTAAGGCTGCGTCGGCTGGCGCTCACACTGCGCCTACCACCATCCATGTTCAGCCTGCTAAGGTCAACACTTCGCCTCCCAAATTTCGACAAATCCATGCTCCGTCGAAATGCATCAGAACTTGCTCGACTGAGATCAGTGCTACCTCTTGGGCTTTGGGTAATACCGGAAGCACGTATTGGTGATAAGGTTGCCCGAACGCTTTCTTCTAGTAAAGGCGTGTCGGTGCGAATTGGTGCGGGCGGCGTAGGCCGGGGTTCCCTCGGTAACTGCAAAGATGTACGTTTTGAAATGCTTTCTCTGCTCTTTGGACTGTTTTTACCATCATTGACGGGTGGCGGTAATAGGAGGTCTTCGGGGATTTGCTGTGCGGTCGTATCCTCAACTAATATTCGTAGTACATTCAGAGCTTCTTTTCCGAAACTAAAGAAAGAGAAGAAGTACTGTCAAGTATTAGCAGAAGGTATCAGAATAACAGAGACAATTGCAAAGCTTGGAAAATGTCGTATGAGCATAGAGTTTCATGGTATGACATATTTCCATAGTAGGACAACCCTCTATATCGCACACCGTCACAATACACAAAAATTAGAGGGCGCTTACCTCGTCAATCGCGTAAGTCTCATCGTTGTCAATGACTCGTATCTTGCAAGTATCGGCAAAATCCACAATTTGACTGTCTTCAATATCGATAATGTTTTCGATAGGTAGGGAGATCTTCACACTGTCGCCTTCGTTATGCGTACGAAATATAATCTTCTGTAGCGCTTTAACCCATTCCTTAGCACTGGGAATACTGTCGGCTTTGAAGTTAAATTTCCGTTGATGGGTAATGACAGTGAAGTGTGTAGCGTCCTTCCCTTTTTCCTTATCCACAATATTTGCAGATATGCCGTACCGCAAATCGATATTGCCAGCAGGAAAGTATAAGTCGGAGGGATCTGAATAATAAGAGAGCACGTCGCCCTTTAACCGGAACCAATATCGATTGAACTTGGGATTTCGTTTGCCTGACTTAGAGAGGTATCCGGATTTGACGACTTCATTCTACTTACTATTAGCTACTGTAGAATCATAACATGGCAGCAAAATCTTACAGATTTCTTAGGTAAATAGGCATAGAAACAGATATGTTTGGTTGTAATGTACATATAACCTTGAAGCAAAACGCTCTTTAATAGCCAGCATGGGTATTCTAATTAAGTCAGCATTGATATAGCCTGGGACGTCTTGGCATACCCTCTATCACATCTTCGGCCTTCTCAAAGTTAAATATTTGCATCAGTCTTTTTGCAAGAATGCTGGGCCCTTGACCACCGTTGTCTTCGGTCACAAGTCTGTCATCGGACAGTCGAGGTATATCGAAGCTCGGCCTCATAGATAACTCGGCTTTGGCTTCCAGCATACGACTCATAACGGGAGCATCTTTTGAGGCTATTCGGGAAAGTTGTATTGCAGGCGCGGCAGATTCGGAAGGGGACTCGGGAACTGGAGAGGCGGGACTCTTCGGAGACGCCCTGGATTTTGATCTCGAAGTCAGACGGGGGAGTGATCGCAGAAGTCTGTTCTCTGAGAACTTTCGTCTATGCTGCTTCTCCGCCTTCTCTGGCTTGTCGTTCGTCTTTCCTGGTCGCGTCTTGTCCACCTGCAACTCCGAGCTCTGGGACGAGGGCTCTGTCGACTCATCCTCCTCACCCGACGACTCTTCATTGAATCTGGCATTGAAATCGACCTGCGAGCCAGCTGCAGCAATCATGCCAAACACAGACTGGTTCATATACGCATTTCCCCCGTGCAGATGCGCAAAATCCTCGTCGGCGTCCTCGCCATCTTGGAACTTGGCTGGTATGTCCATAGTGACTTGGTGACCTTCCTTCCGCCGTTTTGTCAACTTCCTAACCACACGCTTCTTTAAATCCCCCTCCGGCGCCATGGTGAGACGTGGTGGCTCTGACGCAGACCACGTTGAGTTGTTGCAACCGTCGTGTGCCGCCTGTCGTCTTTTCGCGTGGTCTTGATCCCCGTTATCGACGATAAGAGGCGTATAGGGATCGTACAAACAAACGGTGGGTGCAACCGAGTGTGCAGCTGCGCGAGTGCAGTATCACATGCGCGGATTAAAGGGGATCGTATGGCGCAACGCATTCATCGCGGACGTCTGGAGCACGTCGCGAAGCACGACGAGCGTGGTTGACTGGTTCTTTACGACGTTCGAGCCAAGTGTGCATGCTATGCACATTTCGAAGGGTCTAATCTAGGCCAGATGCAAGGCAGATTTAGGTTCACCACCAGCAGCCTAGGGCCCTGACAACGGCCGGTCCCTAGTTGCAGCATCATCTTACTGGGAGGAGTCACCCTCGGAAATCTCGCCCCTTAAAATAAGTAAGTACTAGGTAGCAAGGCGGGAGTCATCAGGTTGTCAGGTCAAGATTATCAAAGTCTTAAGGAATTCATAATTTGGCTTGTGAAGAAATATAACATGACATCACGGGCGCTCAGCTGTGTCTCACGGCTCATCCAAAAAGCCGAGCGTCCCGGTGTAGCACAAAAACCAGGGGGATTTTATCCCACTCAGGTGTTGGACGGAACCGAGTGCTTCTCCGCAAATTAGACCGTAAACGGGGTACTCCACGCGCTCCAAATCATAAAATCCACCCCAGCCCACGAGCTATTTACATCCACAAACACAGCTTCCCGCTTGCTGTACCTCCAGCAACCCAATCCTTTGTTGGATGGAATTGGGCGACTGCAGGGACAGCTGTGATGCCATCACCCCCCAATTGTGCCAGCTGTTCTCCGTCTGCACTGAAAACATCCACAAATCGATTCATGTTGCCGATCACAAACTTTTGAATCCCATCTTCTGGCCTTTCCTGCCATTGTGGCTTCAAAATAGTCACCCAGCGACCAGTCTGGTTGTTGTGCTTGATTACAGAGGTAGGCTTCATTGTCTCGTCGTCCAGCTCATGACCCACCTTCCAAGATCCAGCATCAAGGAACGAGTAAATCTTGATCGTGTCGTCGTATGATGAAGTTGCGACATGCCCTGCTGCTGACCAGGATGCATGAGACACTGAAAGCCGTGATTCATGTTCCCCGAGCAAACTGGGTGCTCGAGCGTCACCCTTCCCTTTGATATTCCGTAAATCCCAGATCTTCAACATTCGGTCCAGGGAAGCTGTGGCAACTAAATGAGGTTGTAACGGGTGAATCGAAAAGCCACCGATTTTCTTGTCTGTAAGCTCCCATATTTCTGTGTCTTTAGGTGACCGCATATCGTGCCGACCAAATCTTCCGTCCAATGTTGAGAAAAGGAGAATATCTGGATCCGTTCTTGGAATGGCTATACTAGAAATAGGCATATCCTCGTCCATAGACTCTGGTGCAAAAACTTCCACAGCTACACCTTTCTGAAGATCAAATTTTCGAACTGAAGAATCATAAGATGAAGAATACAAATGATTGCCATCTGGGGGAAAGACGAATGAAGTGATGGTTCTTGAGTGAAGTTTCAACGCAGTGATGGCGGGCTCTGGTGTGTCCGGTTCTTCCTCATCGTCGCCATTATCTTCAGCCTTAACTTCGGGAGGTACTTGAGAGGCATCGAAAATTCCCATATTACCCATCTTGTCTCCAGCGAATATCAATGGTTTATCTAGCGATGGATGGAACCCGAGGGCATATACTCGTTCGGGTGTAATTTTTATTTCTGGACCATGTGAACGAAAATTCATAAGGCTGCCATTCGTACTTACGATTTGGTTCATAACCCTCATACAGCTCCAATCCACTCATCCTTTCCCTCAGTGCCTTCAATCCCTCATCCGTAGTCTCTTTAATATCATCCTCCGTGAAGGTCCTCTCATATGGCTGCGCACCCCTCATAATACCAGACAAGAAATTGTCATCCTTGTTGAATTTCTTCCCATCCACTACAATATCACTGAAATTGAGATCCCCAGAAACGCGCATCTTCTTCGCCTTTGCCTGCTCTTTCGCGAATTCATATTCCACCTCGGCTTTCCGCTTCGAAGTCTCACTATCTGCTTCGAGGCCAGCTAATCGCGAACTCGTACGCGTGGGTCGCACTTCTTCCTTCTTAATTGGCGCCGTTCTCTTTTTCGGAGCAGTCGGTTTCTTTGGTCGACCCGGGAGTTTGGGCATGATCTTGTCGGCAGTCTTGCTTAAGTCTTTCAACATGGCCTGGTTAGCGGCAATGTTTTCGAGCCGTTTACGCTCGAACTCGCTCATTGCGGGCTTCTCTTTCTTAACGGGCGCCATGATTTCGAAAATGCGATTGTTGCTGCGAATTGTAAACTTTGATCGAGATGTGAATTGAGAAGTGGATCTGGGTCGTGAAGTCATTTACGCGAAATAACGTGAAGGGCGAAGACGCGTTTTGGTCTGTGCGCATATCCCTGAATCTTTAGGGGTTGAAAATGCTCCCCCTATCACTGCACTCCGTATTTCATTTTAAGCGAAGTGTAAATTTCAAGTGCACTTAAACAAACCCCCTAAAAAGAGAATGCAAACCCATTACTAAAAACTGCAGCACAAATCTTGAAATGCTGAAACTCGGAGTAGAGTTGGTTTAGGCTACTACAAGCTGGTGCCACTCCATTAACATGAGGTATGACAAAGTTAAGAACCCGTTGCCATGGAAGTAGATTTTTAACCCCTTCAACTTCATATCTCGTGAGGATTTTCGGCGATACACAAAAAAAAGCAGTCTCAAGACAACCTGCAAGTGCTTTCATTGAGCTTGAATAGGGGCGACGCGCCCAAACACGACTTATGTAATCTACACGGTCCGTGCACCTAATGCATCAATATTTTCTTCCAAAGCTCTTCCAGGTTGATTGTACTGCAGCTACCTCTTGAGCTCCATCAACCAGACGCCGATAAATTGCGACAATCTCATATGCCAATCTTATCCGAGACCATGGTATAGATCTATTTGTTCACCATCGCACACCATGGCTTCAAAGACAGCTGCGGAAGCTATTCCAAAACTGGTGTCGAGTACTATAATGCCGTTCCTCTACCAAACCAAGACCTTGTCCATTTCGACTTTCACAAGATCTCGATTGCCACGACCGCCTCGATGCGCAATGACTGTCCGAAGAAACCTCTGCAGTTACTCTCCATCATCGGCTCCTCAAGATTCTCGAAACCCAAGATATCAAATAACGAGAAAGAATGGGCGGGCAGCGAGTAAAAACAGCGCTGAGTTTGACATTCCCTTTGATTTCGACAAAGGTCCAGGTCCTGGAGTCAACATATGGAAGAAATCGGAAGTGAACGAGTTTGGAGAGGAAGATGAGGGCGAATTTGGCAAATACAGCGACGCGGAGTTTGATGATGATGGAATGGATGAAACATTTTTTCAGGATAACGCAAATGAATCAATGAATCTGCGGGGACCTCGCGAATCGACTATTACGGACTCTGAGAGGCGGGCTTTTCAGAAAATTTTCTCTGATATGTTTGAACAAAACCAAAGATCCAAAAACGAATCTTCTACTGGACTCAATGATACCTCTTTGGAGGACAAGCGAGAGAACGCAAGGAACAAGCTCGATAGTATTTTATCATCTGCCCTGGAGACAGACAGCCATACCCGAGAGGGAAAGGAACTGGTAGTCAATCGATACCCACAAGCCCTACGAGGATCTATCGCGAAAGCCATTGGTTTAAAGGATGAGGAAAACCAAGACGATGTTTGGGTTCAAGACGAGATTGAGGAAGAACCGACCCTGGATCATGATCAGCTTGAATCTTTACAACAACCCGAACGTGAGCGAGTTGAAACACTGATGAAGAATGCTACAACGGACTTGGAATTGTGGGCCATCATGGAGGAAGAGGTATTCTCTTTAATTCCGAGACTGGGGCTTGAAGAAGCTCCATTGGCCAAAGAGTCTTACGATCCTGTAAAGGGGGCAAAGAATAAAAAAAAGCAAGGGCAAAGGAAGCCAAACGTGGCCAAAAAGCCCAACGTGGAGAATCCGATACCAAGATTGGAAAAGGTCTTCGCAGAAACCGCTACTGGGACTGAAGAAGTGTCTGCTCTTAGTCTCTACGGGCCGCTTTACCCGTCATATCTTCTTCTCGGAATTCGACTGCTCGATCGATCATTCTCCAAACCATCTCCCCTCGCCCTCTCTATTCTACCAAAAGTCAAATCTCTTGGAGCAATTTCACACGTTCTAGGAGCCACCACGCAACTGTACAACGAAGTTCTCAGAGTATATTTCTTCCGATATGAGGATTTCCGTAGCATTGCCAGGACCCTGAACGAGATGGAGCAGTCTGCAGTAGACCAAGACGAAGAGACGCTCGAGATCATTAATTCCATTCTGGTCATGCAGCAACAGGTCAGGCGAGGTTTCCGAGGACCCGTCATAAAAGCATTATGGAGCATGCCTCAATTCTCCCAAGCAAACTTCCTCTTTTGGAGAAACAGAATTGCCTCTGCCATCGCGAGCAACAATGTAGCCAATAACAGGGGAGGTCGAAAACTCCCAATGAGATGAACATAATATCCGGAAGCGGTTATCATGTAAGAGTATTATATCAAGCAAACGCTTTTGTACCATACCAAATGTATATCCTACACCGCCCACCTGATTCTTTTCGGAGGCCGTAAATGCCATTTTATGTCCATTTTCATAATGAATCCATGATCACATCAATTTTTGACAACCACCCTTTTCATTTTTACAAATCCATTATTCAACCTCCACCTTCTTCTTTCCTCCCAGATCAACATCTTTGAAGTGAACACCTTGCTCACTAGGCGTCTCTCCCAATCCCTCGTTGTCATTCTGCACGCTATTTTTCCGTCCAAAGAAATTCATAAGCGAAGCACGCTTTCCATCCGGACTCGAGCCGGGTGATACACTACTGATGCTGGACCACTTCAAAAAGTCAGCGCTACAATTTTCCACTCGAAAAGGAGGATGAAAGAAACAGTTCACCTACAACGCTAGATCGACGACGCGTGCCATCGGCATTGACTCTCGGCGGATAGATGACTTCAGACGGTCTTCCTATTTTTGCCATTAGCACTCACTCACTCACACCACATCAACTCCTCAACCACTCTCCACTTCGCCCAAACTCATCCAATCCAACCCCAAAAATGAGGAGGAAAAAAAAAACATACGAATATTCCCCGCCCCTCCAATCCCAAAACTTATCTTCCTCTCCCTCTCCGCACCCCCATGAATGTCCACCGGACCAGCAGGCCCCTTATTAACCACATGTTCCTTCGGCGCCATAACTCTCACCCTCTTGTTGCTGCTGGTATATCGTCCCCCAAACCCACCGACCTTCGAATCAGGCTGTTTCTTACCCGGTGGTGCAGCAGGAGCAAGCAACTGCTCCAAACTATTATTGATGCTCCTCAACAACGGGGTACTCGTATACGATAATGAGTTCGAATTCGTGGACACAGAAGCTGCTCGCGTATGACTGGTTTGTGTATTCGTGTTCGTGTACGGAGGAGGCTGTTGTTGCTGGTGTTTGCTATCCTTGTTCCATTCCCTCTCATTAACAACATGAGAATTAACAGAAGAGCGCCTCGAGGACTGCCGGGAAATAGACAGAGATATAGATATCGACACCATCGCTCGCCGATAGATAACGAGAAGGCTTGAGATTGGGGCAAATGGTAAAATGGCAAAATGGGCCAGTTGCTTCTTCTCGATCAGGTCAGATCAGATCGGCAGCACCACACTATGTCGAACTCAAAGCAAGTAAGCAAGTAAGAGTGAACAGACGAACGATATGAAAGCTTGGCGCACCTCCATCATCATCATCTATCTGTCTATATCTACTATTCGCTCAGCCGTACCAGTCTTCTCCCTCGCACAAGAGCATAGAGAAACGAGATAACAGTGACACCCGCCATTCGCTGCTGCTTTCCACGCCTCGTGTCACGTATCCCATTACCTACAGTCTCCACCAAACAATTCAATTGCCCAAAAAAAGATACCTACCTACCTTGCACAACAGAGCAGATCTTCAAGCTTTTGCAAACAGAAACATGTCATACGAAACCTAACCCCTTACCAAGTAAAAACACAGCAGGCTTAGACCAGTAGCTGCTAAATCCCTTATCGAGTGGCGCGAGAGAGACAGCTGCAGGTGCGCAATCCCCTGCCAAGCATGATGCGCTGAAGTCAAGTTTTGTGGGGTATGGACGACGCCGATGCCGATGCCGAACCTGGGCTGAGCGCGTGAGAAGTCAGGAGGCGGAAATATATCAATGGTTTGGTTTGGTGGAGATAAGGAAAGCGGGGTTGGAAGGAATTGACGAATGAAAAAACACTTTGAACGACCACTACATAGGTACTCCGTACGAAGTCACTATTCAGAGAAACTCACCTCATGTGAAAAAAAATTGCTACAAGCACAGAGCTAGGAAAAGTGTTTAATCGATTTATCGAACCTTCAGCGCATACCAGGAAGCACCTTGAGAAAGATGGAGAATTTAGGCTGCACTCGACATCGACCTCGATTTCTAGTCGCACGGTGAGTGACAGAATGAACAAAAAACACGCAGAACGCCCTCGCACAAATAACGGTAATGCAGCTATCCCGCATTGAGAAAGGGCCCTGCACCATCAAAAGGAGTTTAGAAGCCGTTGGTTGTATAACGTTATATCTGATCTCAAAAAATTGCCCTCTGTATTACTTTACTCGTATCTACCTCTACCCGTCGATCTCCCAGATCTATCCACTATCTTGAAATGGGTAAGTTGGAATTTCACGACAGATGGTACAGGATGTCTCAAATGTTGAAAAACGATCCTTTTTTGAAGGAGATTGATGTGTCGATCTGAACACAGGCTCACCAGGTCCATGCTATACTCACTCGCTGAAAATAATACCCTCAGTTGTGCAGCCCATGGTTCATGCTTGCCCAGATCCTTCTCCTTTTGTTGGGGCGTGTATTGTCCTTTCTTGAGATCGTTTGTAGTGATCTGGCGATGCAAAGGAAGATGGTGACACCGAAATATCACTACTGGAATCTGATTCTGATTCGGTTTGTGTTCTTCTCTGCCTAGCTGAGTTCGGAGGAGCTGGCAATGTCATTGGTTGTAAAACTTCGTCACCAGTAGAGTCAGAGTCAGAGTCAGAATCAGATTCGGTGATAAACATAGACGATGGCTCATCAATATGGCCATCCATGGAAGCAGCTTCGGTAACCACAGGTCTAGCCTTCGTATTGGTAGGGCTTTCGGAAACGATTCTCTGACTCTGGTTCAGACTCAAGCGTTTAGGGGTTTTCTTCTTTCGCGCTGATCCGAGAAATTGAACGTCACTATCATCAGTCATATCTTTAGGTTTGGACTTGGAAAAGGGCGACATCACTTCACTGGAATTCTCATTTTTATCACCCTCAAAGCCCAACAGAGTTCTTGCTTTTTGAGGCCTGGCTCCACTTTCTTTGCCCAGTTGCATTGTATTGGCTGACGGAAGGCTATGGCGGCTTGTAGGAACTACCCTCATTTTCCTCGAAGTATTCCGTGACATACTCGGACGCGAATCTCCATCTGAAATAATTACAAGCGAGCTTGTTCCATTCGCAGATACGACTCCGTTCTTGAACTTCGGAGGAAACACTCGAGACTCCCCTGATAGTGATGTTAAGATTGCGGTCTTTGGCTGATGGCTTTCTTGTCCATTCTCATCCAAGGTGGTGCTTATTGTTTGTGAATTGATATTTTTCTTCCCTGGCAGGATCCGCGTTTCTTCAATCATTTCAAATGGGCGCTTCAGAGATTCTCTGCTACTCGATGAGCTGTTTCCATCTAGATGGGTCGGGGATGATCTCATCCTAGTTTTTGATTTTTCACGGACTTGCTTGAGAACATCACTTGCAGTTTGAAAACTGTCTGAAGGTTTCTTCCCTGTTGAGAAGCTGACTGGCTCATAACTTGTTGAATTCCGCAGGGATAAGGATCCAGAATTGTGAGGTCCATCTTCTAAGTCTCCATCAGAATCATCGGAGTCTGAAATGACAATTACTGGCTGGCTTCGGGGAGACGTAGATTTTCCAAGGGGATTTGCTTGCACTTTTGGGATCTCAACGTATGCTTGAACTTTTGAAATTCCGGAGCCATTTTCGTGGAATGTAAATTTTCCTTTGGAGTCCCTTTTAATTGTCTCGACAGGTCTTTGATCTTTTGGGGTTTCAGGAGCTAAATCTGCGCGATCTTCGTTGAACGTGAATTTTCCATCAGAGTCCCTCTTCATTTTCTCGACAGGTCTTTGAGTCTTTGGGACCCCGGCAGGTGAACTGTTTCGATCTTGGTTAAATGTGAACTTTCCCTTCAGGTCTCTTTGCACTTTCGAAGCCTCCACTGGGCCTTGAACCGTCGAAACCCTAGTGCTATTTTCAGGAGTTATGACTTTCTTCAAAACGTCTTTTTGTGCTTTTGAAATCTCAATGGGACTTTTAACTTTTGGAAGCTCAGCAGGTAAACGTTCACTATTTTGACTGGATGCAAATTGACCCGGAGCTTGAGACACTTTTGATGCTATCCAAATCTCAACAGGTGCTTGAGCCCTCGGGCCCCTAGTAGGCAAACGTTCGTTATTTTGTGGGGATGTAGGTTGTACCTGAGTTCGAGGGTCTTCTTGTGCTGTTAAAGTTTTAACGGTTTCTTGAGCTTTTGGAACCCTGTCAGGTAAGTGTGTGCTAGTTTCGGGGGCTATGACTTTTTCCAAGAACTCTTTGGGTAAGCTCAAAGCCTCAGCCGGACTCTGAACTTTTGGGACCCCAGCAGGCAGACTCTCGCTCATAATTGCGGATTTCGGAATCGCATCAGACAGATTAGCAAGCCAAGCTTCCCGAAGCTGCAATCCCAACGCCATTGATATAGTTCTCGGGACGCTATTCCCAAGTATCTTCCATTGATCGGACACTGACCCAACCAATACCTCATTATCCGGATAACTCTGCGATCTTTGCGCCTCCGCAACAGTGAGAGGGCGGTTGTCATCCCAATGAAGGCAAGTTCCCATGCGAGAATCAGAAGGCGCTGCTTTCGTGATAGTTGTTGGGAAAAGGCTAGCAGGGTTTGCGCGACCCCAGGCATGAGACTTTCGGCTCACAACCTCTTGAACCTTTCCGCCTCCTATTTCAGGAGGGAAAAGTGCTCTCTCTTTCTGGGTCATGACGCCCTTTCCTTCATTCCAGGCCTTGGCAAAGTTCATGCCTCGTGGTTGCTTTGGGATAGCCTCAATTTGACTCTTGACCATTTTTGTAATGCCAGAGGCAGACACATAGTACGGAAACGGAGTGCATTGATAGGTATGACCATCTCCGATTGAAGGGAGATCTTTCGTGGCTTCTTGAGCACTGATCCATTCAAAGGGTGTGGGTCCAAATTGTCGATGGCCAAAAGATTCTCCGTTGGCGAGTTTGCCTAATCCGCGGCCTGAAATCATGGGATGATGACTATGTGAGAGCCCGGGCCCGGTCAGAGGGGTAAGTCCCGGAACTGCAAAACAAACAAACAGTCGACTGCGAGATTGTGGGCTACCACAGCTCCATGCATCCAACACGAATATCTGAAGTTGGTATCCCATGCCGACAATTGCACAAATAAGTTGAGAGAGCACATCCTCGTCTCGCCGTCGTCCTTTCTGCGCCATATTCATCACATTTTCCAAGACCCCATATTTTGGACGATAGACATCCACGTATGCCGCAACAGATGCAACAAGAGATTGGTTACGAAGCCCTTTTTCATTGTTCCTCGCCGAATTAAGCACACTGAAGCCTTGGCACGGACTGCCAGCCGAAATGAAGTCGATATCCCCAGGAACAGGAATCGAATCAGAATTGTGCGGGTTGCCTTGCATAGCTTGAACCAAAAGATCGTTTACCGATCCAAAGAACATTTTTGTTATCCCAGGAACTTCCTGGTTGGCGTGGTAGGTATGGATGGCAGCATCATAAATATCCACAGCGTATTTGAACTGCACAGCTCCGCCTTCCTCGAGTCCTCGTCCGAAATTCCCGCCACCGCAGTATAAATCCATTCCTCGAAGAGGTTTCCGATCTGGCTTGTTCAGAGGATCGAATCCTTGGATGAGACTTCTTGGAAAGTCATTCTCGATTGGCTCGAGCTTTTCACCTGCTTCGGATTCTACTAATCGAGTAGTGATGTAGAAACAATTTCCTGTTCCGTCTCTGTTGTAAGGAACGGGGATTTTGTTTGAAGTTACATCTGCCTCACTGTAGAACCGGACGAGGCACTTCCGGTCCAGCTTTTTCGCGGGGACTTTTTCCGTTTTGCTGGTATACACCAGCTCGTTTGGTCTTCCCTTTCCATCGATTTGCTGTCTCCGCAACAGTCGCTTAAGGGTCACGTACTCCTTTCCATCTTCGGAACTATGCTTCACAACTTCGAATGGTTCCAGTGTATTCTTCTTCCGTCGCGGCGGTAAGACTAGAATGGTCTGTCCGGGAGGATATCGGTCCTCGAACTCACGTTTTGCACAGTCCTTAGGAGTTTGCAAATGTATGCACTTCTTGTGCGGATCCTTTAGCGTCACAAACCTCTCGTTTTCCAGATTGGTCTGACGGATGAAGAGTTGAGTGCTAGATTTCGGAGGGCCACACGCCCACATAACCGAAACGATATCAATGACTTCGTCCTGCGAGATCCTCCCTCTATTGCAGGTACAGTTGTCTGAAAGAAAAAGCTCATTGCTGAAAGGGTACCGCATCTTGGCGCATGACGTGTCCGAAGGTCTGTATAACCAGAGCCCGTCGAAAGAGCGTTGGTCATCTGGGGTCGCTGGCTCGTGTATACCTTGCACATACACATACCAACAAGTATCGGCAGCCTTGTATTTGCTGATTTCGTCTTTCCAAACGGAGCCTTCTCCATCTTTAGTCACAGCAAGAACATCGCCAATCCTTACCTCGGTCCTTTTCGCTGGGATTTCAACATCTGGTGCGCGTGGCGGAGTTGCGGGTTTTTGATTGAGATCTTTGGTTCCGATGTTGTGCGAGGATGTCTCGGGGTTTGGATGGAAACATTTCATGTGGGGTCCAAAGTTAAGATCTCGAAAACATTCGTATATATATGGGGTGACAATGGTTTCCCCTTCAACAATTGGCTCCTTTTTGACAAAATCTTTGTCCATCAACTCATGCCAGATAGAGTGAGATCTTAGGTTTTCATCAACTCCAATACTCTCTTTGAATAAAAAATGTATGTTTGCTGCTATTGCTGGCCGAAAATCGTCTTTGCCGTACTCTTGAAACCAAGATTGGAAGGCTGGCGACTCCCAATGATTTCTCTTCATCCACTCGGAAAATTCGGAGCGAAACTTGAAAATAGAGACATTTTCCTTCTCCCGTGTTTGGGAATAGTCAACAAAATGCTTGGCTAGGTTGGACAGCCATTGAAAGCCTTTATGAAAGCGCACATACTCTGGAGCTGGCTCTCTAAGGCGGTACTAAATGTCTGCTTTGGAATTGAAATCGGATTGGATCTATATCTGATCACCAACATCGTGTAAATCTTCGCCATAATTCCCAATCGAGCAGATTTTGAAAGGGACAGCCTGCACGTAATGGCGGACATTTCCAACGCTTAGAATGCCATCGAACAAATAAGATGAGACCCCGGTCTTGGTGAATAGGTTCTGTAAAGATCGTAATTGATAGCTATACAACTTGTTTGTTGGAGGAAGATAAATCGAAAACTGCGATAATTTAATTTCTTCATCATCTTTGTCACTGGAAGCTGAACTTTCTGGCGACCCCTCTTTTTGTGCCTCTACATTTGTCTTTTTCAGATTGCGTACCTCTCGTATCAAATCTTGCATGGCAACCCGCTCTTTGGAGATAGGTAAAGGAGGTGTGTAGCCATTGTATTGGGATTTCGGGTATACGAAGTCTGTGGGACATACCGAAGTCAGAGACAACTTCTGTGCAGGGTTTGCTGGTAGATCCTTGGTCTCATTAATATTATTCTCTAGAACCATTGATTCCATATTCTCTGTTTCAACGCCATTGATATCCGTATCGTCTATAGAGGCACTATCGTCTGGGGCTTCGGTTGCGTGAGAACTCTCCTCTGAAAGTGAGGGGCTGGTCAAGCCTATTAAAGATGTATTTTTTGACGTAAGTGTGTGGCTACAAGGCGTGGCTAGTTCTTCTAACCCGCTCTCGCTCTCGCTACTATTATCCTCTCTTTCTGCCATAGGAATATCATGCTTAAAGGAGGGTGAGACATGTGTTTGGGCATCGTAGGAGTGATTAGAAGAATTCGATTTTGGGGATATTTCTATACGAAGACCTAGTCCTCATGACGACAATTCTTTCTTCCAACAACTACAAAGAAGCGACCGACAATATGCAGATGGGTTCTTGCAGCCGCTCGTCTTTGTTTTGACCCGCATTTGTGAAGGTTCGCAAGTTCCGACGGAAACGGCAGCT